>JAJTUV010000831.1:7500-277500 GCA_021653895.1 Mastomys natalensis | reverse complement strand
AACAAAACATTACTGGAAGGGGGAGACAAGAGAACCCAAGACTCACCGGCCAGCCAGTCTAGCTGAATCAAGTCCCAGGTTCAGTGAAAGCCTGTCTCAAAAAACAAGGTGAAGGACTAGAGAGGTGGCTCAGTGCTTTAAGCTCATGAATTCTTCTTGCAGTTCCCAGTACCCAAGCTGGGTGGTGTACAACCACCTATGATTCTAGTTCCAAGGATCTAGCACCCTCTGCTGGACTCCAAGGCTCCTGCACTCACATACCCACCCCAATACAGATACACACACAGGTAAGCATACACATGTGCTCACGTATACATAAAACACACATAATAAATAAATCAGGACATAATCAGAACCTCTTACTCTGTTTTAACTTTAAATTTATTGACTGAAAAAAATGTTTAGAGAATTTGAGCAAACCATGCCTTTAATCCCAGCACTCAGGAGACAGAGGCAGGCAGATCTCTGAGTTTGAGACCAGCCTAGTCTATAGAATGAGTTTCAGAACAGCCTATCTCAGATAGGTAGATAGATGATAGATAGATAGATAGTTAGATAGATAGATAGATAGATAGATAGATAGATAGATGGATGATGGATGGATGGATGGATGGATAGATAAATAGATAAGTTAAGCTTATTTTGACACCCCCGTTTTTATATTAAGATCTATTTACCCATCCTGTTGTACTGGCAACTACACTCAGGCCGTATCTTGCTAGGCAAGTACTAAACTACTGAGCTGCAGCTCTGATCCTCCAATTTTAATTTTAAAAACAGGACTAGGCTGAGAGTACAGCTCAGGGGAGCGCTTCCTCAGTGAGATCCTCCGCTCAATCTACAGCATGACGAAAACATCAAGTAGTTTATCTACTTAAAAACCTATCACCAAAGTCATTGAAAAAAAAATCACAAGGGACAATCCACCCACTGAACGTGGTATCTGGGGAAGATAAAAAGACCGCAGGTTCTACAGAGGTGAGTTAAGTATGCAAAGGTGGGTTTTCCTCCTTTCTTTTATTTTTGTTTTGTTTTGGTTTTTTTAAAGACAGAGTAGCCCTGGCTGGCCTAGAATTTGCTCTACAGACCAGATTGGCCTTGAACTCAGAGATCTGCCTGCTTCTGCCTCCCATTGCCCACCTCCACATCAGTCTTTTAAAAATTATCATTTATCATATTTATTTATTGTGTATGTTTAGACACATGCATGTCACTTGTGAACATATGAAGGTAATCAAATCTCACTTTCTACTATGTGGGTCTCCAGGATCAAGTTTTTTTTTTTCAGACTTGGTGGCAAGCACCTTTACCCACTGAGCCATCTCACAGATCCCCTGGTTCCCACCCGGATCTTTAGATTTGCTTTCACCTAGAATCCATAACCAGGTACACACAATGCTTACAGCTCAGCATGTGCTTTGTCCTCGGTTATTTTTTACAAGAAATGCAGTTACAAAATTATACAGCGTTATTCCTACAAGGAGATATGTATAACTGAAGTTGGTTTTTTGCTTTAAATTAAAAGAAAAAAACATGTATTTTCCAAACTTTCTCTAATCAGAATATATTACATTTATTACCAAAATAGATGCAATTTTAAAAATCAGCCCATATAATTTTGTAGGTATCATATGATCACAATCATGAAAAATTATAGACAACAAAAGAATAAAAAGAGATGTACTTTAAAAAGCAGCTATGGCTGGTGTGAAAACCTGCTGTTTTTCTCTTCTGTCAAATGCTCCTCTGTTGTCCTAATTACTGCTGTAATGCTTAAAACGGTTGTTTTTCCTTTTTTTTTTTTTTTTAACCAACCAGAGAGCTGCAGGTTATTTTTAAAATGAGGTCCTCACCTCCCTCCATGCACTTAAATTAATCTCAACGGTTTTAGAGAGTTATATTCTCAAACGATAGCAACTTAAGAGGTATTAATCAAATTTATATTAAATAATAGACTCCTAGAAGGGGTGATTTTCTACACCTGGAATACTAAGAGAAATCACAAATAGAAGACACCCTGCGTAAAAATTTTGTAATGTCATTAAGTCGGAGCAGCGTCTCACATCCCAAGGATGGCACTCTACAGTTTGAAAGAAGTCCTGATCTAAGGTGCTTTAATTTAGTCCGTTTGACACACCCCCTCAAGCTGCTCGCCCTGAGGTGGGGGTGGGGATTGGAAGGGTGAGGGTGGGTTGTGGAGGGGATGGAGGCGTGGGGGGGGATGTCTAGCCATTCCCTTCCTTTCTTTCTACTTCTATAAGGCAACTGAGAGGTCCTGATAGAGCTAGCACTCCAGACACAGACAGACCGTGGTCACGACTCTACACTCCATCTGTCTCTTAGCTTCCTGGCTGTCCTAAGGATGAAAGCTGAGACTGGGGTTGTAGCTCAGTGGCTGAGTACTTTCCTAAGCATGTACAAGGCTCTGAGTTCAATCCTCAGCACTACAAATTTAAAAATCTAACAGAAGGATGAAAGCCATTGAAAGTCACTGTTCCTCCTTCCGTTACCCGACTTCCTGGCAGAAGGAGGTAGCTCTTCCGAGCTTGGCCCAGGCTCCTACAGAAGCGCCAAGGCAGCCGCCTCCTCTCCCCAGGATGGCATCTTTGTCTGGGATCACTGTTGGTCTCCAGCAGCGAGGCCAGCCATCTGCTGATGCCTACTACCAGCTGCTGTCTCGTCTTCACTTTCTGTGTCCCTTGAGAATTCCAACTTGCAGGCATGTGGGATTCTCTCCTGACCTAGCTTAGGCTGGATTCTTCTCTTTCCGGTGCTTTCAGAATGTCTTCTCTTCACTTAGCCTTCCCTGCATTCCCCTTGAGGACAGATCTATCGTCTTCCCCTGAGGGAGTCCCCTCTGGTTAAATACACCAACACAGACCCTAGAAAAGGAAGTCCATCTAGAAAAGTGTTTGAGTGAACTCACAGGAGACAAGCAGCTTCAAGCAGGAGGAAACTAGATCCTGGCCCCAGTCTCAAGGACTTAGTTTCAATTCTCCATATGGAGCTTCAAACCTATGATTCGTGCCCCAGGTTGAAATTGTACTTTGGTATCATTTCATGGGGAAAGAACAACCTCCAAAACCATAAAAAGAGCATGATTATTTAAATTAGCTCTTTTCCATCTGGATGCTTCCCCCAGTGTCTCCCCATTTTAAAAGCAGACGAGTCTAGCAGGGTTTGGAATCCATACTGTCTCCTTTCAGAAAGTCTTCTGTGATGGCGGGTGGAACATGGTTGTTTCTCCCTTCAAATCCTGGATTCCCCTGCCTCCTGGGAAGAAAAACTACGCTGCTCATACGCTGCCCTAGCCCCACCCCTTCCTCATCCACTGCCCTAGTCCCGCCCCTTCTCAGCCTGCTCCTGGAGCCTCAGCATCCATCAGGTCCAGCTCCGTTAGGTTATTGCACAAATCAAAAGGGGTAAGCAAGGTTGCTGTCCAGCCCAGCATTGTCACAGTAATTAATGGTCCTTGGATCACTGCTAAATCAGTGGAAGAAAGAAACTTCTACCCAAGCAGTAGAGCTCCATATCCCTGGTGTCTCTGTTTCCTGTACTCCTGCAGGATCCATCAATTCATAGTCCGGGCCACCCAGGACACGTGGAACACATGAGTCCAGCCAGGATGCTGCTTAGAGCACTAACGTTACTTCGCACAAAGCATTTCTCTTCCCCCTCGCTTAAAAAGAAATCAGAGACGTGGCTGGGGTTCTTGGGCAAGTATTGTGTCGGAGAGTGCTCTGTGGAGAAAAGTTGAACGCTTAGGAAGGTCAGGGAGGGTATGAGGAGAAACCTAGCTACAACCTGATCCTTCCTGGAACCCTAAAGCATAGTGTATCACTGAGCTCACGACACTGAGTGACAAGAGGACTGGGCTGGTGGAGCATCACCTGTCAGCCATTGACACAATGCCTTCAGAGGCGAGAAGTGGGAACTTACAATGTCCTACACCTGAAGCTTCCATCAGCCAAGAGAAGCCTCTAGGAAGAGGACAGGAGTGAGCTGCCAGCAGCTAAGTCCTCCAGCAGCGGGAGATGGATTCTGGCCTGGGAAGGGCATCTGGATAAAAGATAGGCAACTTCAGAACATCCTCCTTGATTTTCCTCAACCGCATGTGTCTTCTTTCTTTCCAATTTTTTTTTACTTATTATTTCAGTTTTTCACTTATTTTTATATTTAGTCTATGTGTGTGTACACATGTGTACATGTGTATGTAAAAGCATGTGCTGCCACGGCATGTGTGTGGAGGTCAGAGGACAGTTTGTGGGAGTTGGTTCTCCCCTTGCACTGTGAGTCCTGAGGTCTCACTTTGCCAAGCTTGGTGGCAAGCCCCTTTCCCCATGGAGCCATCCCACCAGCCCATGTGCTCCTTTGATTTATCTATCACTAATCCACTTTCGCTTTTTAAAAATCATGACCGCAGCAAACTAATAAGTCTTGATCAGTAATACTAATTCCTCAAGTCTTTGGGATTTTTTTTTTTTTAATCAAGGAATTTTAGCCATTTCTGGGGCTGCCTCTTCATTTTCTGGAGGAGGAAACTGAGGCACACAAAGATTCATCTGTCTAGCATGTTCTCTAACCGAGCGAGCCAAGACCAGGTGACTTTGAGGTAAGAGCAGCCTGCCGTACATCCACTTGTACTTATGCGATGGCGGAAGGACTTTTGTTCAGTCTTTCGAATTAATCATTATAAAAAAAAAAGGATTATTAAATTCAATGCTTACAAAGAAAGCTGCGTGGCAGGAGTAATATTCCATCCTGTGTTTGATGTCTGAGATAAGGACATGGAGTTAAGCCAGATATAGAACCTACTTAAAATCTTACAGAGTTTTAAAACCGAACTTGAACCTTCTGGAGTTGATTTATTTATTCTTGGCAACTCACAGCTTCCTGATTCTTGGAAAGTCGCTGGCTCATTTAGAAGAAAAACTCATGAGACTCCTTGTGCACCGAGTAGCTCCTACAAAACAGTCTTTTGATGTGTAAAGTGTAAATGAATAAGAAGCAGAAGACGGAAGTTCTGAAGCACACATGGATGTAATCATGGAGGGAACAGTTCTCAGGGCAAAATGCAAACATGTTGCCCACGCCCCAAACACTGAGGGAATTGTCCTGCATTCACCAAACCCCAAGTCAGAAAGTAGTTTCCCTTTGTCCGAAGTGCCCCTTAGCCATGTGAGTGGCTCAGGTTCGTGCCAAAGAACACCAAGGGGCCTATGGTCAGGTTACATCCATTCTGTACGGTCTCCCAAGTATTCCTCCTGCTGTGTGCTCCACCAGTAAAGACTAGTTCTTCCTGATTAAAACATGTCAGAATCATTCACTAAGGATTTCAAGAACTCTGTGTATGTATGTGCACATGCGTGTGTGTGTGTGTGTGTGTGTGTGTGTGTTATGTATGTGTGGGGGAAGGGGAAGGTTCGGGGTGGCAAGGGTGCAGTGGTTGACACTGAATGTCTAACTCCATCACTCTCAATTTTTTTTGAGGCAGGGTCTCAGTGACTCAGGAGCTCACTGGTTCCATAAGACTAACCGGGATCCTCCTGTCTCAATCCACCCTCCTGTCGTACCCTCAGTACGGTGGTGCCCTCCTTTTGAGGGCGCTGGGGATCCGGACTCTGACCCTCATGTTTGTACAGCAAGCACTTTATGGACTGAGCCATCGCCTCAGACCCAGAATTCAAGTCTTTAGGCAAAAAGAATCACGACCAGCACAGGACAACAGGACAGCGGCTTTTCTGTACTCTGATGCCTCATTGCCATTGGGAAGGAAAGATCTCTTGCGGTGGTTTGAATACGCTTAGCCCATGGGAAGCGGCACTATTAGGAAGTGAAGCCTTGTTGGAATAGGTGTGTTCTTGTTGGCGGAAGTGCGTCACTGTGTAGGTGGGTTTTGAGGTTCCTATGCACAAGCTCCGCCCAGTGCAGAAGAGACCCTCCCCCTGGCTGCTTTTGGATCAAGATATAGAAAACTATGGGTTCCTCCTGCACCAGGTCTGCCTGCATGCTGCCATGCTTCCCACCATGATGATAATGAACTAAACCTCTGGAAATGTAAGCCAGCCCCAATTAAATGTTTGCCTTTATAAGAGTTGCCTTGGTCATGGTGTTCCATCTCAGCAAACCCAAACTAAGACACTTTTATCTTTTGACACAGATAAAAGCTTATTCTGCCAGCTGCTCTCTGCTTGAGCCCAAGTTCCCTAACAGCCTTACCAGTTCTTTGAAGAGTGTGTGTGTGAGGGTGGCCACCTCATATAATAGCTGCTTTATCTGTTGAATGAAAGGGCAAATAGTAAGCAATTGTCTAATGCCTGAAACCTCAGTGTGGGTTGTTCTGGGTAACTGGTTCCTGGTTTTCTACCTAGACTGCTCATCTTTGTGGTAGATGAGCACAGTACAGTATTTTCACTTCTACTCCTGTGAATGGGTTTGTGCCAGCTTCATGGACTGGGTTTGTTCTCGCAGGAGTAGTTAGTTCTTATGAGAGCAGATTGTTCCAAGGCCAGGCACCATGCCCGGCCTCTCTATATACTGCCATTTTCTATATCATTTGATATGACCAAGGGGAGCCTTTCCAGGACAGCATGTCATACACTGTTTGTACCTTCTGCCCATACACAGCCTACTGAGCTAAATAAATCTCCTGTAACTACCAGCCTCAAGTGCTTTGTCATAGCAACACACAATAGACAAACCAACGTCTTCTCCCTGTCCCCATATACAAATACCAAAAATTTGCCAGATACTTTTAAATTCTGTTTATAAGCTTTTAAGCATTCTGGGTCTCCCTAGTGCTTTTGAAAGGTGATAGGTAGGAAAAGCAGAGTGAGACTCAAGATTTTAAGTCAATCTTCTAAGACTTAAGTCTGCTCCTCATTTAGTTGCATGGTCTTAAGTTACTAGAAATTTCTTAATCTAGAATAGGAATTGAACCTGGGTCCTCTTGTAGAACACCCTGCACTTTTAACCACTGGGCCATCTCTCCAGTTCCATGGTTAGTCATTTTTGAAATATTAAATCATTTGATCTTCACAGCTCCTTGGTCCTGCAAGTAAAGCACTGGACTTCCAGTACACAGGTAAAAAGGTCTAGGTTTCAGAAATTCCTAGCATGAATCACCCAGGTGCCAAGGGATTGAAGCAGGCAAACCCCTGGGGCTTGCTAAAGAGCTATTCTGGCTGAAAACAGTGAACTCAGGTTCAATAAGAATTCTAATCTCCAGAAGTAGGACGGACAGGAATAGAAGCGGATGTGACGTCATCCTCTAACTTTCACAGTGCATGCATGGATGGATGGATGTGAACACACACACCACAACACATACATCCACAAACACACGCACACACATTTCCACAGTCTTCCACCTTATACTACATATCAAAACCCAAATAAATTCTAAATCAAATCACAGATTCAATGTTGAAAACATGAATAAAATGAAAGCGAACATTTATCCCATCACGGGGTAGGGTTTTGCCAGGCCTTGAGGCAGTGAAAAAAATTACAAATGGAATGATCTGTAGTTTACCCACAAAATTCAAACTTCCGTCTACAGCAGTTGAATTTTCACACAGAACTGAACAAGGGGGAGTATATCTGCAGCAAACACGATGAAGGGTTAATACCCTCAATATTTAAAGAGTCTGTGAACATGGAGGCTGAGGAGAGAGGAAGGATTATCCGAGGCAAAGCTTTAATCATAGTTGGCTTGTTCCAATACCTAAAATGTCTGAGTTCCCCCATTTCTGCCAATTGGTTTGCGTCTGTACATGCAAACTGTATTTAACATTGGCTCCAACCCAACCTAATTAGTAAAGTCAATCTGCCGCAAAGAAAAGATCATTATAATGTTTCATGCAGCCAAATGTCCATGATGTTTCTAGTATGTGCTATTGGACAGTCTCCACATGACTGCTCCCCCTCCTTGGTGAGAGAAATGCAGAGCTGGCTCTCCTTCCTTCCTATAGAGCTCAAAAGTAATGATGGGCTCGCCACCAGGAACCAAGCAGGAGCAGAGCAGACAGTTAAGGCATTTGGGGCAATTTTAAAAACATAATCTCATTAATACTCATTTGGCCACGCAGCCATTGAATTATATACTGTGGATACCGTTACCTGGGCTAAACAGATCCCCCCCCCCCAATCCTGCCTACAGCAAAGCATATTTCCCACTCTTGTCTGAATAAGGAAACTGAGGCTCCAATTGAAGAAATAATTTGCCTGAGGTCATACAAGGAGCTGGAAAGGCTGAGATGTTAGACTCCAAGAGCGTAAGTGCCTGTAACTATCCTCGAGGGCTCCTGCTGAACTAAGAATAGTGTCTATGTAGATAACATTTCTTGGCAAACACAGACAGAGGATGAGGGAGAGTAGAAGAATGGAGAGGAGGGCTACTCTTTAAATCTTAAATCCCAGCGTAGCTCCAGCGGGAGGCGGTGGGCCGAAGTTGGGCCGTTGAGGCATATTCAGAAAGGACTTTGGAGGGCTCCAGTCCCTTCCCCTTCCTTTCTTTTTGCATCCTGGCAATGAAGTAAATATTTTGCTGTGACTTCTTCCTGGCTTGATGAACACATCACCACAGGTCCCCAAAGCATTGGAGTCGATTGACTAGAGACTAAAATCTCCAAAACCGTGAGACAAAATAGTATATATTTTTTTTCTTTATAAATGAACTGATTTCATCGTAGTAATAAAAAGCTAGAACAGTAAGGTCTAGCCTGAGCTGCCTGGTACCCTCCAGCATGAAAAGGCCAAGGAAAGCACAAAAACCTTTCTGGTCAGCACGTGTGTGCACATAGACTGGAAGAGTAAGGTGAGAGAGACATTCCCAGTGTCCACATGAGGCTGTAGCTGGTTCTTGTTTCCCACAGCCAGACTGAAAAAAAAATCAGAATTTATGATCCACTGGGTAAAGTATCCAGAATGGCTTTACAGAATCTGTGGGGCAAAATTAGCCCCAGAGTAAAGTCTGTTCTCATTAAATCTGACAAAGTTTAACAGAGAGAGTTGAAAACATCGAACTATTTCCAAGTTACTATCCCAGAATAAGTCTCAATTCTGGAGAATCTTTTTTGGTACATGTGTATTGTGCACGGCCCTGGGTTTCATAAGGACACATTCAGATAAGCATGCAATGTGACCGTGATCCACGTGTGCTCAACCTTCCCGTCCTTTACTCCCCGAGTTTCACTTCTACTTTCGTATCTTACAGTCATGCATAGTTGTATGCAGCTACATAATAAAGACTAGGATCCACAAAGGATAGAAAATGGGGTATTTGTCTGAAACTGACTTAATTATCCTGAAAAGGCATTTTATTCTTCTTTACGGCTGAAGAAAATTGCATCATTACGTATCCATGCATGTTTGAGCATACACACACAGGATACACACAAGAAATTTTACTATTTATTTATTATTTATTTATTGTGTGGGTTTTTTTGTTTTTTGTTTGTTTGTTTGTTTGTTTGTTTGTTTGTTTGTTTTGAGTCAGGGTTTCTCTATGTAGCCTTGACTGTCCTGGAACTTACTCTGTAGATCAGACCGGTCTCAAACTCATGGAGATCTGACTGCCTCTGCCTACGAAGTACTGAGATTAAAGCTGTGTGCCACCACCCCCACCTGGGCAGAAATTCTTTATAAATTCCATTGTGTATACACACCTTACTTTCTTTATCCATTGATTGATGCCTGAGTCACCTCTATGACTATACCATTGGGCATCCTGGTAAAATAAATAGAAATATACGAGTATTTGTACTATCTGGACTTAGCTTCCTTCAGGTAAATCCCCAGGAGTTGTACAACTAGTATGCATGGTAGATCTATTTTAGTTTATTTGAGGAACCTAAACACTGATTTTCATGATGGCTGGGATAATTTGCATATGAAAAGGTTCTAGATTCCTATAGGAGTAAAAATTATCTAAGGAAAAATTGGGAAAGATGAAAAATATAAACAGTATTTGACATTTAAAACATAGTTATACAGCTAGGCGAGGTGGCATGTGCCTTTAATCCCAGCACTTGAGAGGCAGAGGCAGGGAGAGCTCTGAGTTGGAGACAAGCCTGGTCTATAAAGTGAGTTCCGAGACAGCCAGGGTTACACAGTTTCTCAAAAATAAATAAATAAGTAAGTAAATAAATAAATATTTTAAAGGTTATACAAGGTAAGTTGGAGGAGAAAAATTATCAGTTGAAACTGACTCTGAAATGATAGTTAATTGAGTTAGTGGACAAGGACATTGAAACAGATTGCCTGCGTTCCAAAATGGAGTGCTCAAGAAACTAACAGGCTCCAGGCATTACCGGCTATTGCTGGTACTCTTGGTTATTCTCTAGAACTTGACCATGAGACCCTGTTGCTGAAGACATCACATGACTGAGTCATACGACACAGAGAAATCAAACTGGTACTGACCTTGACACTTCATCCCTACTGGTTAGCTTTCGTGGTGCTGAAAGTTTCTATGCACACTACCAGAGAAGAAAAGCAATCCTCAGTCAGACACAGCTGTGACCCTTTAGAGCTACAATAATGGCTGGTCTAGCGTGAAATATTACTGGTTCAATTGTGAGTGCCATGATCATCATGGATGCAACCAACCACTAACCCATATCATATCTGGTACCATTACTGGGCCAAAAACCTATGTCTAGACGGGTCATAGATCCTAGGGGAAAGCCTACCATTATTATTCTGCTAAATGGATGTAGTCTTAAATCAACTTTTAATGATGTATTGTTATATCCATGGATCAATGTATCTCTTAACCCTTCTCAGAGAAGCTTCTATGTGCAGTAGATGGTTATTGACACAGAGACCCACATCTGACGGAGGTACAGAGAATAAGAGACTTCGGAATGCTCAGCCCTAACTGCTATTCACAAGGCTCCAGTGTCATTGCAGAAGAGGGGGCAGAAAGAGTTTATGAGCCAGATGTGGTGGATGACTACAGGAAAGCAGTATGTTCTGAACACAGAAGGGCAGCTGCAGCAATGAACTCACAGTGGCTGGGACAGTATGAATAAGACCTGTGTAAGTCCAAATCCCAGCATGGAGATGGGAGTTGGCCCATGAAACCCCACTTCTAATTGTTAACAACTGTTAGTCGTGTGTGTGTGTATGTGTGTGTGTGTGTGTGTGTGTGTGTGTGTATGCGTAACAGAGGGGGGACTGTTTTGCACTTATGATTTGACTACAATTTAGTGGAAGAACACACATCTAAAAGAGTATTGGGGCAGCAGAAATAGGCCATGTTGGATGGTAAAAGGGGGCACAGATCTGGTGAGAGTTGAGGATAGTGAATTAGTGAATATTGCAAAAACACATTGTACAAACTCTCAAAGAATTAACAACAATTTTAAAAAAGAAGAACAGAGCCTCTCTGTAGGGACATAGAAAAAAATTGAATCGTACGTCTAAGAATAAAAACCTACAATGTTTAAGATGAAGAATAAACTAGATAGGACTGGGCACCACAGAGAAGAGGACAGTGAAGCTGACAGGCAATAGAAATTATCCCAAATAAAATACCAAGAAAAGAGATGGAGATACATCAGTGTACAGTGAGCAGTCAGACAACCTCAGGAAAGAGTGAGTAGAGAGAGGGAGGAAGGGATAGAAGAGGGGGGAGAAAGTGGGCAGGTCTTGTTTGGTAGTGCAAGCTAACCTTGAACTTTCCATGTATACGACCTGAGACTCTTGCCTCAGCCTCTGATGCTAAGATTAAATATGCATCACCACACTCAGCTAAACCTAGACTTTGATGCCCAGCAAAACTGTTGTTTGTTTGCTTTAATGGAGATGAGGGCTTTGGAGATAACTAGTAGATAAAATGCTTCCTGTGCAAACCTGAGTATAGATCCCCAGAACTCACATATAAAAGTCAAGAGTGGAAGCATGTATCTGTAACTGTGGCGCTTGGAAGGAGTATAAAACAGGCAAATTCTGGGAGCTCACTGGTCACCAGTCTATCCGAACAGTGATCCCTAGGTTAAGTGAGTGGTCCTGTCTCAAAAGAGTAAAGTGGAAAGCAATACAGGAAGATACCTAACGTAGATCTCTGGCCTCATGTGTGCATGCACAGCACACCACACACACACACACACACACACACACACACACACAACACACACACAAATAAATAAATAAATAAATAAAATTATGATAAATTTTAAAACCTATGTATCATAAGCAGGCAATAAGGAATATTTAAATGTTTTTGGCAAAATAAAAAAGTATCTGATATAAATACACTCAAAAGGGACACAGAATGTTGGAAATCACAGAGACATATGTTTGTTTTCTTTTCCCTTTTATCCATAATGAGGACTAAACCCAGGGCCTCCCACATACTAAGCAAGCACTCTACCACTGAGCTGTGTCTCTAGGATGTTCCCACTTTTTGACTCAGCATCTCACTAAGTTGTCCAAGTTGGTCTTCAACGAACATTCCAGCCCACACAGGCCTTGAGCTTACAATCTCCTACATCAACCTCATGAGAAGTTAGAATCACAGGCTAGTGCACCAGGCTCTGTTTTGATTTGAAAGCAAATGTAATGCTAATGTATTGAGGAAAGGGGAAGATGAAAAGTACCCTAGATTCTTACATAGCATGAATGCATGATAGACAGAATGGCATGATCTCATCGAAGGACGAATGCCAGAGTTTAAAATGTATACTGTAGGGATTGGAGAGATGGCTCAGTGGTTACGAGAACTGGTGTTCTTACAGGGGACTGGGGTTCAGTTCCTAGCACCCACATTAGACAATTCGTGACCGTCTGTAACTCCAGTCTCAGGGGATCTGGCACCTTTTTCTGGCCTCTTTAGTGCCTGGACACAAGTACATACACAGAGAGACATACGCACATATACATAAATAAAATAAAAGTCTCTAAAAGGTTATAAAATATGTACTGCTCACCCTTTCACAGCCACTAAGATGATAATACACCTAATAACCACAAATGTCATAAAAATACATAATTAACTCAAAGGATGGCAGAAAGTACAAGCATGGAAAACAACAAGATGTTCAATTTAAGTCCAATCATACAACAAAAATCACATTAAAGATAAATTATATGACCTGGCTTCTCCCTCCAAAGGCAGCAATGTTACACGGAGTCAATCAACCAACAATTACAGCTGTCAGCAAGAAGCCCACTTTAAATATGAAGGCACAAATATAAGGAGGCATATGACTACTCTCAGGTGTCGGTTTGATTGAATGAAGTGACAGATAAGGTGTGTTACTGTTTCCTGGTGTGTCTATGACCATTTCTGAAAGAACCTGACATTTGAATAAGTTCACTGGGTTAAGGAAGATCTCCCTCCTGCAGTGTGAACAGGCTTGCTTGGAATAAAAAAGCAAGCATGAATTTACTTCCTGCCTTTCCTCAGGCACCGGAGCTTTCTTCCCCTGCCCTTGCAAATCAAACTCAAAGGTCTCTGGTCTTTAGAATTCAAGACTTAGACTAGATCCTGACTTCTATCCCTATTTCCAACTCTTGGGCCTTTGGCCCTGTGATTGGTTAATTACACCATCACTACCCTCATCCTGGGCTTAGATGGAGCCACACTGACAGCTTCAGTGATTCTCCAGTTTGCAAATGGTATTCATGGGCTATCTCAGTATTCATAATGTGTTCATGAGTCAACTTCCCAATAATTCCAACTATCTACCATCTATCTACTATCTATCTATCTATCTATCTATCTATCATCTATCTATCATCTATCTATCTATCTATTCATTTATCAAGTGTCTTAGTTAGGGTTTCTATTGCAATGAAGAGATGCCATGACCAAGGCAACTCTTATAAAGGAAAACATTTAATTGGAGTTGGCTTACAGTTCAGAGGTTTCATCCCACTGTTATCGTGGTAGGAAGCATGGCAACATGCAGGTATACATGATACTGGAGAAGTAGTTGAGAGTTCTACATCATGGTCTGCAGGTAATAGGAAAAGAATCATGAGACACTGAGCATGGGTTTAAGCATCTGAGTCCTCCAAGCCTGACCCCACAGGGACACACTTTCTAACAAGGCCACACCTACTCCAACAAGATCTCCTAATAGTGACACTCCTCCATGGACCGTACATTCAAACACATGAGTCCAGGGTGCCCATTCCTATGCAAACCACCACATCAGGCCAACCCTATGTTAGCTTTTCAATCCTGCCTTTACATCTGCAAAGACCCTATTTCCAAGTAAGGTTACATTCTGAAAGAGAAACGCAATTCAAATCACTACATATGCAAATACTCTCCAAAAGAAGCCTGGGGTAGCTATATGGATAACAGACAAACTAGATTTTAGAACAAGAAATATTTCTGGTGACCAACAACATAATTTCATATTAATCAAGAGACAGTTTCTAAACAGGTAAGCATATAGTAACAGAAATTCAATGTCCGAAAGGCAAGAGCTAAGAGAATTAAGAGTGGACAGATGTTAACATTTCCATCTTAATAACTGGTGGAATAAGAACAAAGATAACCTACAGAAATCTATACAGAAGCAGAAACCAGCTTGACTCCATTGGGATTTCTAGAAGATTCCCTGCTACATCAGTGACATGCACACTGTTCCCTCATGGGCATGGAACATTTGCCAAGAAAGATCAATGTTCTAGCCATAAAACTAGGCTCAATAACTTTATTGTTATTGTTTTCCTTTGTCCAAGCCTTGAATTCTTGAGCCTCCTGCTTTTTAAAAAAAATTTTTTTTATAGTTTTATTTCTATACATTCACATGTGGAAGTGCCTGCACGGGCCAGAAGGCAGCATCAGAGCCCCCCAGAGCTGGAGTTGCAGGAATTACACTGCCTGAAGTAGGTGTTAGCAACTAAAGTTGGGTCTTCTCGAAGGCCAAGAAGAACTCTTAACCACTAAGCCACCTCTCCAGCCCCCTCTTGTCTTTTTGAAGCCAGATCTTATCATGTATCCTAAGCTGGCCTCAAATTCACAATTTTCCTGCCTCAGCCCCTGAGTACTGGGATTATAAATGTACACTATCATGCTCAACTAAGAAAGGATGAGTTGCTTCAGGCGTGCAGGATCACTGGGAATTGAAGTAGGGCCTTGTACGTCATAGACATATTTTACTACTCGGTATCATCAACAACTCTGAAAGTAATTATCCATACAAGGTATGTTTGCAAACTTCAATCAAATTAAATTCAAATCAATAACAAATTTCTCTGAAAAAAAAAAAAAAAAAAAACCTCCACACACTTGGAAACTAATACATTTCTAAATAGGCTACAATCTAAAGAAGCAGTCAAAAGGAATTAGAAAGTATTTTAATCTCCTTAAATATTATACATTTATTAAGTTATCATGTTATACTCCATGAATATACACAATTAATAAGCTAAGCAAAATATTAGTATAGACTCCTCCAAAAGAAATTATCTTAAATTGCATTAAAATAAAAAATGAAGCATTTGAAAAAATGCAAGATAGAATTAAAGTTGTATTCCTCTGTTAGAAAGAAGTAACTTGGTGATGTGAGCCTCCACTTTAAGAAACTGAAGAGAAGAAATTATACCCAAAGGAAACAGAAATCAATGAAACCAGGAGTTGAAAAAATAAGAGAAAAGTCAATGGAATAAACACTCTCAATATTGGGGATTTGGAAAATGGCTCAGCAGTTTAGAGAACTTACTATTCTTCCAGAGGACCCAGGGGCCTTGTCAGGTGGCTCACAACCATCTGTAATTCTAGTTCCAGGGAACCTGACACCCTCTTCTGGTCTCTGTGGTCACCAGATACACACATTGGTCCACATAAAGTCACATAGGCACACACACACACACATAAAAATAAATATTTTTAAACAAGAATATTTATTGAAAAGATCGATAACATTGATAAATCAGAGAGAAAAATAGATGATGCAGATGCCAACATCAGGCCACAAAAGAGGTATCACTACAGAGCCTACAGAGGAACATTAACGTGCCTTGTGTTTTGGGTGGTGCTGTGGATCAAAGCCCCAGCATCACACACTCAAGGAAAGTGCCATAAACCACTGAGCTATAACTCCAGTCTGGTAGTCCTATAGGTGTGTTAAGAAATTAAGTTTGTGATTGAAAATATTCCCACAGGCGTAAAACAAATCCCAGACATAGGTGACTTTACTGCTGAAAATTATTAAACCTTAGAAAAGAATCTCTGAATATATCAAAGAGAACAGAATACTTCCCAATCCATTCTGTGAGAAAAGTATGACAATATACACTAAAGTCAGACAGACATTAGAAGAAAAGAGAACAACAACCTCCCTAGACAGCGTCAGTGAAGAACAAAGCTTTCCAAGAAGCTTTTGGAAATTGAATTTAGTGATGTACTACAAGAATCACTGTGGTTTGAATGACAATATCCCTTTAACTTGGATGACAATATCTCTTTAACATTCATCTGGAGGAATGAAGAGACAGGGTTGGTGTGAGCAATGAGATCATGAGGGTGAAGCTTATGCCCTTTTTGTGTGAGGCTAGAATAAAAACACACTGCAAAAAAGAAAGTCGATCCCCCTGCAGATAATGACTCTGAAGCCACCTTGATCTTAGGCTTCCTAGTCTCCAGAACCATAAGAAATAAACTTCTGGTGCATTGCTTTTGATAATGCATATTCCACAACGGGTAAGGAAGGCATTCTTGGCAGAAAGACCTAAGGCTCAGTCTTGTTTATGAAGTAAAAAATGGGGAGAGGCAGAGAGCTTTGGGGGTTGCTTGGCAAGAATCTGACATGGGCCAATGACAAGGAAATGGGCTGCTTGGCAGGCATAGGACATTGGCCAAGGACAAGGAAGTGGGCTTCAGATAGTAATCTGACATTAGGCTAGAACAAAGAATAATTCAGGCAAGAATCTAAATCTTAGGCTAGAACAAATAAGTAATTTCAGGCAGGAATCTAAATCTTAGGCTAGAACAAGGAAGTAGGCATCAGACATGAAAATGACTTTGGGCTAGTACAGGGAAGTAGACTCAGATATTTTGGTCATCCTGATAAGCCCTTAGAAACAGTGATCACCGGGAGTGTTTATTGCCTTGCTTGTTCTTTGACTATTTGTGTTTATTGTCTTGCTTGTTCCCTGACTATTTGCATCTATTGTATTGCTAGTTCCTCAACCTAGAACTGACCTTAATACTTGCATGTAATTAAAATGGTAAAAAGAAGCAAAAAGGAGGGGGGGGGATGGGATAGGGGGTTTCTGGAAAGGAGAGATGGGGAAACGGGATGACATCTGAAATATAAGTAAATAAAGTATCCAATTAAAAAAAAGAAGAAGAAATTTAAATAATCTTCTGTTGTCTGTATGCCACCCAGTGTATGGTAGGTATCATAATGAAATGAGGCTTATTCCAGTAACATAATATTAACTGAGCATCAAAAATCACTAAATAAAATATGCTCATTTCTATTTTTCATGTTCTTATTCTTTGACCATTTCATACATATAATGAATTTCTGTTGCTCTCACCCTCCATTACCCTTGCTCACCCCACCCCAACTCCGTAGAAACTCTTCCTTCCAGAAAGCTCCCCTCCTACTTCAATATTTTCCTTTTATGTTCAACCCACACATTTCATGAAAGCATGGCTGCAAGAGTATTTACTGGAATTTGGGCAATCTACCAGTGGCTACACCACTGAAGAAAATGAGACCTGCCTCCCCATCCCTACCCCCCACCCCAGGAACCATTAAGGGCTAATAGTGCCTTGGAGAAGGGTGGAGCCTCATGAACCCACCCCTAATCCATGAGGAAATGTTGACATACCTCATCCTGTACAGGCAAACCACAGCTGCAGTAAGTTCACAAGTGCAACAGCGATATCACCCCCGCTGGCATGACATCTCTTTCTTGCACATCTCCTCATCCTCTGTGCTTTGTTTGCTTGGTTTTGGTTTGTTGTTTGGTTGGTTGTTTTTCATTTATTTACTTTATATCCCAATCCCAGCTTCCCTTCCCTCCTCTCCTCCCAGTCCTTCCCTCTAACCCCTCCCTCTCCTCCTCCCATCCTCCCTCCTGTTCTCCTCTGAGAAGGGATGCCTCCCATAGCTATCAACCCACCTTGGCCTATCAAATTTCACTAATATCTTCTCTGATTGAGCCTAGACAAGGCAGCCCAGTTAGGGGAGAGGGATTCAAAGACAAATTCAATAGTCAGAGACAGCTCCTGCCCTGCTGCTCTTAGGGGTCTCACATGAAGACCAAGCTGCACATGTGAGATAGATAGATAGATAGATAGATAGATAGATAGATAGATAGATAGATAGATAGATGGCCTAGATTCATCCCATGCATGCTCTCTGGTTGGTAGTTCAGTCTCAGTGAGCCCCTCTGGTCCCAAGTTAATGATTCTGTAGGTTTTTTTGAGGTGTCCTTGACCTCTCTGGCTCCTTCAGTCCTTCTTCCCCCTTTTCCACAGGATTCCTCCAGTTCTGCCTAATGTTTGGCTGTGGGTCTCTGCATCTGTTTCTATCAGCTGCTGGGTGAAGCTTCTCAGATGACAGTTATGCTAGGCTCCTGTCTGCAAGTATAGTAGAATATCATTAATAGTGTCAAGGGTTGGCTCTCTCCCATGAGATAGGTCTCAAGTTGGGCCAGTCACTTGTCCATTCCCTCAATTTCTGCTCCATCTTTACTCTTGCACATCCTGTAGGCAGGACAAATTGTGGGTCAACATTTTGTGGCTGGTTCAGCGTCCCCATCTCTTCATTGGAAGTCTTGCCTGGTTACAGGAGATGGCTGGTTCAGGCTCCATGTCCCCTACTGTTAAGAGTCTTAGCTAGAGTCACCCTCATAGATTCCTGGGAGTTTCCATTGTCGTAGGTCTCTGATTTGTCCCAGAGATGCAGAGAGAAGGTTGGCATCCAAAATATATAAAGAACTTAAGAAATTAGACATCAACACACTAAATAACCCAATTTTAAAACAGGGTACAGAGATAAACAGAGATCTCTGGATAGGGGACTATCTAATGGCTGGGGATCATTTAAATAAATATTCAACATCCTTAGTCTTCAGGGAAATGTGACTCAAAACAACTCTAAGATTCCATCTTAGAATCCATCAGAATGACTAAGATCAAAAACTAAAGTGACAGCTCATGCTGGTGAAGATGTGGAGAAAGAGGAACACTCCTCCATTGCTGGTGGGAGTGCAAACTTGCAACACTCTGGAAATCAATTTGGTGGTTTCTCAGAAAATTGGGGAATAGCTTACTTCAAGACCCAGCTGTACCACTCCTGGGCATAGACCCAAAAGATGCTCCACCACACCACAAGGACACATGTTCCACTATGTTCATAGCAGCTTTATTCATAATAGCCAGAAATTAGAAACAACCTAGATGTCCTTCAATGAAAGAATGGATAAAGAAAATATGGTTCATTTACACCATCAAATATGACTTAGCTTTTAAAAACAACATCATGAAATTTGCGGACAAATGGATAGAACTAGAAAATATCATCCTGAGTGAGGTAACCCAGACCCAGAAAGACAAATATCACATGTAGTTATTTATAAGTATATATTAGCCATAAAATACAGGCTAACCATGCTATAATCCACAGACCCAGGGAAGCTATGTAACAACCTCTGGTATGTTCCCTGAACCCTGGAGGGTGATACAGATGTGGGTTTAAGCCTGAGCACTACACATGAAGACCAAGTCAGTCTCTCTTCGTGACTGATAGGTTATGAGTCTCTGCACCAATACTGTCTGCTGTAAAAAGAAGTTTCTCTGGTGAAGGTTGAGAGCAGTGTTAATCTATGGGTATAAACGTGACTACTTAGAAGGCAGTTTGGCAGCATGTCCATTTGTCAAACAATAGCAGTAGGTTCCCTGCTAGGGCCTGTGACCTCCCAAATCACAGTCCTTGCCCAGGTTCACAGTACCAAAAGAGTTCATTTCTAAAGAGGTAGAAAAATCATTTGTCAAAACCCAGCTTCTATTTCTGATAAAAAAACTTTCCCGAAAACTAGCAATAGAAGTTTCTCAATGCTATAAATGATATCAGCAAAACCTACAGATAACATCATACTTACTGGTGGAAAATAGAATAGATTACTTTTAAAACCAGAAGGAAAACCCTATGTTGTCCTTTCTCGTGCTTCTCTCATTGCACTAGAGATACAAAAAGATATTAAAAAGAAATAAATGACTCACAGATTGAAAGGGAAGAGATAAAACTGTCTTTGCTGCTGACTAACCATGTTTTTAGAAAGTCATATGTAATCTACAAAAGCTACTACGAAAAGCAAATTAACTTAGTGACAAAATTCAACCGTTTCTTCACATTAGGAACTAAGAATCTAAAGTTTAAATGTAAAAACCCAAATATCCTTCCCAATAGCATCACCAGACTCAAAAACAGCTGGTGAATGTTCTGTTGGCTTGGGGAGTCTGCTTGGTTTTGCTTTTAATGTGCAGGGGCTGGAGAGATGGCTCAGCAGTTAAGAGCATTGGCTGCTCTTTTGAAGAACGGAGGTTTGACTCCCAGCACTCACGTGGCAGCTCACAGCCATCTGTAACTCCAGTCCCAGGAGATCCAACACCCTCTTCTTGCCTCCTTGGGCACCAGGCACACACATAGTGTACACACACATAAGCAGCCAAAATACCCATACACATAAAAAAACTTGTTTTTACCTTCTGAGTATTGGGATTAAAGGCATGTACTACCATATCCAGAATCACATAAAAAATTTAAATGTGTAAGGACTATATATTGGAAATTATAAAATGCCAATAAAAGCAATTAAACATTGCCTACATAGGTGTTTATACTATGCTCATGGTTTCAACAATTTAACAATGTAAGGATATCCTTTCTCCCAAAATGGGCCAAGCACAAATCTAAAAGGACTTTTTATAGAGTTGGTGTATTTTCAAAAATTTCTATGCACCTAGAATAAAGAAAATAGAATAACTAAAACAACCTTGAAAAGAAGAGAATTGGAGGACACACCTATCAACTCGAGTCTCCTAAAACTACAGAGGAGCCGGGACGACGGCTGAGAGAGCATCATCATAGTCCAGAGCAAGTGTGAGGACCAGAGTCAGAGCCTCAGCACCATGTAAAAGCCAAGCTGGCACGACAGTCAAGGGTCAGAAGGGAAGAGATAGAGTATCGCTGCAGCAAGCTAAGCTAGCTCACTGAAACAACGAGGCCAGGATGTATGCTTGCCCCGAACTGGACTAGGTGAGAAGTACATAACCTTGTGGGTTTTGCCTTTATGAGTACCGGACTAACCCAGCTCAGCACCGTTCCCCGTATTGACCTGGACAGTGTCTAGCATCCTGGCCAGTATTAAAATAAAGCTAGCTCTCCTTAGACCATTGTGAAGTTGATCTTTCTCCTCAAATTTTTCAGCTTTAACAAGTGAGAGACCCTGTCTCACCCCGACTCAATACACAAACTAGAAAACAATCTAGGAAGACATCTGACATCATCCTCAGACCTATACATACACACACCCACATGCACTGGCATGCACACACCACACATCCATACACTTGCGCTCACACACATTCAGACATGTACACATGACATATGTAAAAGCAACGAGAAATTTTAACAGCCACAATAGTTAAATGTGCTAATGGCATAACAATAGACAAACAGAGGGAAACAATGAAATAAAATATAGACATAGACCTGTGACCCTTAAGGTCAATGGAATGATAAGAAAGATGCAAAGGTCACTGGCAGGCTGACTCATGCCTGTAATCCCAGCACTGTGGCGCCTAAAGGAGGATCATTCGGAGTTCAAGACCTTCCTGGGCTAAAGTATGAGACCCTGTCTCAAAACAGCAATAACTAAAGATACAAAGATAACCCAGTGTATAAATGGTAGCCTGGTAATTATCTGTTGCCCAAGGACTCAAAACAACAACAAAACCACTTCAATACTTACCTTGAATTACCTACAAGAAAGCATTCAATTCAAAACAGGCCACAAAGCTGGCTTGAGCATAAAGCTACAGACCTTCCAGAATAAAATCCAGAAAAAAAAAAATCTTTGGGGCTGGAGAGATAGCTCAGTGGTTAAGAGCACTGACTGTTCTTCCTGAGGTCGTGAGTTCAATTCCCAGCAACCACATGGTGGCTCACAAACATCTCTAATGGGATCTGATGACTTCTTCTGGTGTGTCAGAAGACAGCTACAGCAACAGTGTATTCACATATATAAAATAAATAAATTAAAAAAAAATCTTTGTATGCTCATTGAGGCCAAGATTCCTTACAGTCAACACAAATATTGCAATCCACAAAATGATAATGCTTGATAAATTAGACATCACCAAAATTAGGAATTTCTGTTCAAGCCGGGCGGTGGTGGCGCACGCCTTTAATCCCAGCACTTGGGAGGCAGAGGCAGGCGGATTTCTAAGTTCGAGGCCAACCTGGTCTACAGAGTGAGTTCCAGGACAGCCCGGGCTACAGAGAAACCCTGTCTCGAAAAACCAAAAAAAAAAAAAAAAAGGAATTTCTGTTCTTTGGTAGAATTGTAAAGAGACTGAAAAGACATGCCACAGACACACAGAAAACATTTTCAAAGCAAGATACCTAATTAGAACTTACATCTTCAATACATAACAACCACTGAAAGCTTATTAACAGAAAACTAACAGCTTGCTTTGGTAGTTCCTGAAACACAGGCTTAATGTGTACCTCAGGCTGGCCTAGGATTCCTCAACCTCCTGCCTCAGTCTCCCAAGGGATATACCATGCAGCGCCATGTCTAACTCAATTTTCAAACTAGGCACAAGATTTTAAAGATGCTTCATCGAAGAGTCTATGTAGATGACACAAGAAAACATGTTCAGGCCCACTAATATCAAGGAAATACAAAATCAATACCATTGCGTCCCACAGAAATATAAAATGAAACAGGCAAGCCATAACACGTGTTAGCAGAGATGGGCTGGTGGGCTCAGATATTGCTGGTAGTAATGCACATCTTACATGCCCTTAAGAAAGCAACCTGGCAGTTTCTTCAGGCATTAAACGTACAGCTTCCTTCCGCTCTCAAATCTTTGTTCAAAAGAAGTGAAAGTTTATGTTCACAGTGATAAAGGGGGTATTTATTTGCAGCTTGATTCAAACTTTCTCAAACCAGAAACACACCAAGCAGGCGAAGGAGTAAACAAACTGTGATACAGCTTTGCAACAGAATTAATTCCAAACAGTAAGGAAAAAAGAGCCCTTGACAGACAGACACATCAACAGGGGTAAATCTCAAAATCACTGGGATAACTGAAAGAAGCCAGATTTCCCCCACATCCCTATTGTATGGTTCAATTTAATAAAACGCTACAATTTAAACTGAATTTGTGATGAGAAAAAGAAATCACTGGGAGCAGAGGCATCAGGCAGGAAAGGAATGGGAAGGAGGAATCGCAAAGGAAAGCTGGGGGCGTGGTGGAGCTTTCTGTTATTTTGATGGTAGTGATAATTTCCTGAGTGTGTGCATATGTCAAGATACACCAAACTTTAATACGCAATGTATTGTATGTCAGTTACGTTTCAATAAAACAGAAACAGACAGACAGGAAGTAGAAGTGGAAGGCCAAAGATGTTTGGGGAATGTAACTGGAGAATAGAGGGTTAGGACCCTCCAACATGGAGGCCATCGTTGGTAATAACAAATAATAATGGCTATCCTTAAAGCTCATGGTTACGTCTTCTTAGTATTTTACCCTTTCACACTAAGGCAAACAAGGCTCAGAGAAGCTAAGCCACCTTCTCAAGGTCATGAGCTAGTGAATGGTGGAATGGAGCTGTGATCTTCACACAGCCTGATCACCCAGAGCCCTAGCTTCTCTGCAACTTTGGGGAGGTGCTGACACAGTTGTAAAGATCCCCAGACATTCGCCCTGACACTATTCCATTCCTCCTGACACACACTCTGGTCCTTCCCCTTTCCATTTCTGCTACCAACACTCTGAGGTCAGGCAGGAAAAGTCATCACCAAGCTTAGGCTCCGGAAGCCTTGCTCTCATGGATTCCAAGCCAAGGAGCTTCAAGCCAGAAGCCCAAGAGACATCTGAGAACGTGTAGATGGACGCTGTCGGGAAAAGTGACTCATAGGAGCATGCTTGGAATATATGCTGGTTCCGTTGCTTCCCCATATCTCAAGGAGAAGGCAGAGCACGTGATCTAGTCATGACAGGTGCTCTGGTGTATCTCACTAGGCCAGGAAGGCCTGGAAGAACCAGAACACAGGGAAGCCACCAGGGCACATCGCCAGGGGAACATGACACCCTAAGGGCTAAGGGTTTCATCAGGTCAGTGTGGCTGGTGCAATCCTGCTCTCTGTAGCAGCTGTCTCCACAGTGAGAGGAGACTGCCACATGTCACTCCACAGCCACCAGGCAGGGCCCAGCCATTTCTAGTCAGAACCCTATGGACTCTGTTGAGACATTTCACTCCTGGAAGAGGGGTGGGGTAGGAGGACTTCCACAGACTAGAATTATATTCAGGACCTTGTGGCCACTCTTCTGCTGCCAATGGCAGCTCTAGCCTGCACTTCACCAATAGCTCCTTTAGACTCTCCTTCCTGGAAGCTTCCCCAACATGTTTCCAGTCAATGCCACAATAACCACCACACACTCAGGCTTAAGCCCACATGTGCATTTTGTTGCAATTCTAAAGTCAGAAGTCTGGAATTCTAAACTTCCATGTTGGCAGGGCTGCCTTCTTTTCTAGAAACCCTAAGAACAAGACCCCTTCCTGGCCCTTCCAAGCTTCTAGTGCAGTCTGTATCCCTCCCTTTCCAATCCAGGAACAGCCAATTGGAAGGTCTTTCTCTTTTCCATCCCCCTTTCTTTCCGAAGACCCTTGTAACCACAAGAGAGAGCACCTGGGAAATCCATGATAATTTCTCTGTTTTAAAGTTAGCTGCTTAGCAACTTGAATTCCACCTGTAATACTCATTCCTCCTACCATCTACTCTAACACCAACTCACATTCCAGAGGTTAGGATTAGATAGACATCTATGGGGAAGCAAAGAATAATAGATCTTCCTACCACAGACCTGCATCTAGCTGTTAATGAAAAGAATCAGACGGAGTTGAAGAGATGGCTCAGCAGTTAAGAGAACTTACTGCTCTTCCAGAGGACCCAGTTTAGGGCTGCAGAATCCACAGAGCTGCTCACAATCATTTGTAATTGCAGTTCTAAGGGATGAGATATCCTCTTCTGGCCTCCACACGCACCTAGAACACATGTGGTTCACATACAGGCAGGCAGGCAAAACACCCACACACATAAAATGTTTTATAAAAATTATCTTGAAAGACTCAGACAAGTTTTATGTTCTCAAGAAGCTCCTTGTTAAATGCATGTATGCAAGTGCATGTAAAGGCCCGAGGCTGGCATGGGGAATCTTCAATTGCTGTACACCTTATCCATTGAGGGTCTCTCAATTGAATCCAGAGATCACTGATAGGACTAGTTTAACTAGCCAGCTTTCTCAGGGGATCCCCTGTCTCTACCTTCTGAGCCCTGAAATTACAGACAGGCTATCGTGTCCTTTAGATGACATTTACATGGGCACTAGGGATCCAAATTCTGGTCATCACAAGAAAATGCTTTACCTAGGAAGCCCCAGCCCTCAGTCTTTAATGGGGCCTTCACCAATTCTATTTCCTCTATTCTTCACCAGTTCTAATTCTCTCTCAGAATTCCTGGAGTGTTTATAAGAAGTTCTCCAGCATCACCAAATGATAATCTTATGATGGCTATTGATTGTGATTTTTGGTTCTCTAGACTGTGAAATTCTTGATATTCATAACTGCTTGGTTATTGATGGTAGACGGATGGTAACACTAGGTAAGAAGACAGTAAAGGGGTGGGTGGATGGATAGATGGATGGATAGATAGATAGATAGATAGATAGATAGATTATGGGTAGATTTTCAGTTCCTTTACCCATGAAAGATACCAGTACCCACTTGGTTTTTTACCCTCTCTTCCTTCTGTCTCTGTCTCTGTCTCTCTCTGTCTCTGTCTCTAATGTGTGTGATGGATGTGCACATATGGGTACATGCACATGTGGAGGCCAGAGAGAATTCCATTGCTCTGTATCCCTCCACCTTCTCTTAAGACAAATCTCTCACTGGATCTGGAATTAGACTGACAATCGGCAAGCCTTAGGGATCCCTGACAGTAATGGGCTTAAAGATGAGTGCATGGCCACACCCAGCTCTTTTCGTGGGTTTGGGGGATTTGGACTCAAGTCTTAATGCTTGTTCAATAAGGAAGAATACTTTCTTTACTTACACACTGCACAATCGCCCCAACCCACAGGGCCCTCTTTTGTTGCCATCACAGATAAGCACACACAGACATGGTTTACAACACTCAGGGCACAGGCATCTAGGGACACACAGACTGGGGCCTGTGTAAGGATTCACCATTGATCATTCCAAAGCGCTCTCAACTTCATGTTTCAAATGAGACTCTAGCCCCACCTGGCTCCCTGGCCAGCCAGTGTCTGTAAGTACGCCAATGTCAACAAGAGCTTTAAGTGTAAGACTTTTGACTGTAAGCCTGGGACTCCTGTTCTGGGGCCTGAAACAGCAGACCCCACAGAGTTCACAGACAATGGTCAACAGCTATGCCTGATGCCAAGGACCTGCCTATGGGAAGCCCAGCCTGCTGCCTACGGGCTGCATTGCTCCAGGATAGTTAAAATGCAGCCCAGCATATACACCATATTGTCATGATGCAATGTCAAAAGGCTGGACACACTGGCAGACAACTGCGCTCTTCAACTGTCCCATGCTGCTCTTTTTATTCCCCAAGGAAGGATCTTGGGTCCTGGTGGAGGAGGTTCAGTTTCCCCATACTGTGCCCACTGAAAACAGGGCAGAGGCAAGAACAAAATCTGGGAAGATAAAAGGCAGATCTGCAGACACAGATATTCCTGGGCCATCTATCGAGAATTCAGCTCTGGACTGAACCGTCTCATCACACACAGCAAGGCAGACGTCTCTGGGTTGGATTACTGAAAGAGCAGAAAGCAGTTTTTGCTCTCAGGCAGCACCTGCCCTCCTACCATGGGATGGTTATTATTATCAACTTGACAGGATGTAGAATCACCACGGAGACAAACCTCTGAGCGTGTCGGTGAGGTATTTTCTAGATTAGCTTAGCTGAGGAGGGAGGACCCACTCTGATCATGGACTGGCATCCCAGGCTGAGTAAAAATGTGTAACTGAGCAGAGAACCAGCATTCATGTCTCTTTCCTTCCCAGCTGCAGACTCGATTCTCTCCACTGCATCCTGCTCCCATTACTATCCCTTCCCCAGCTTGGCGGACTGCACCCTCAAACCGTAAGCCAAGTATTTTGTCACAGCGACACTACCCGGGAAAAGACACTGGTGTCACCAGTAAACTGGCCCAGCTCAGAGGTTTCTAGCCATAAGCAAAAACTTCTCCCCTTGGCATTTAAGCATTGCCATGCTTTAGAAATGGTTTCCAGAGGAAGGTTCCATGTGTCCCCAGCCAGGGAGGCTTCTCTCCAAAGCCTTGGGAACTAAGCAAATGGGGAAAGGGTATTCCCTACTGCCCAGGGGCAGCTGGGCTCCTAGGATCCAGCCAGTGCTAGCTTGGAAGAGTGTGCTCCTCCCACACTCCGCTGTGCTGACCAGACCAGGCCTGTAGCCCATGGAGGAGAGAGGCTGAGTGACTGGAGCTGGAGCTAGGGGCACTTGAGGAATGATTCCTGTGTTCCCATCCCCCTTTATTACTACTTGAATATAACGCTGAGCCCCTCTGATAAGATACCTGGACAGTTTATAACTCTGGCCTCAGAAGTCACACATGGCTGAGCAGGATGGTCTACAAGGACGAGTTTGTTCAGAGAACTGGGCAGGGGTGGCTTGCAAGTGAGGTTGGTGCCCTGGTCTGACAGGGTTTGCGGGCATGTCTGCCCAAAAGGTCATGTGAAGTAGTACAGAGAAATACAAGGGCCATGTGTGTGTGTGTGTGTGTGTGTGTGTGTGTGCGCGCGCGTGCGTGGCGTGTTTGTGTATGAAAACACTGCTCTGCATAGAGAGTAAGGCAGAGTGATGACCTGGAGAAACTTGAATGTACTCATCATGATAAAGACGAGCTTCTACACACTAACAAGCCATTGACGGCTACGCTGTCTGTTCACTATGCAAGTCCTTTTGCTGTGTAACTCCTGAACCCAGCATAGTGGCTTCAGAAACAATACTCACCATGTCACAGGCAAAGCCCCTTTAGATAATCATGTCCCCAAGAGTCTACCACTCTTCAATACCATCACACCTTGAGTTAGGATGATTGATTAATTGATATTTATTTCAGACCATTCTCATACTGGCTGCCTTTGAACTCTCTATGTAGCTAAGGATAACCTTGAACTTCTAAAGATCGCCCTGTGTTTATTTTGCAAGTGCTGAAATTACAGGCATGGTCCACCCTGTCTGGTTGTTATGTTAGAGACCGAACTCAAGGCTCCAGCATGATAGGCAAGCCCTGAGGATTTCAATATATGGATTTTTAGACCCTCAGTCCATGCCACTTTTTGCTGTCTTCCATTCATTTGAAGCAAATCCCTAGGTCACCTCCACACTCAAAGAGAGGGGAACCCTCCTTCAGAAGTCCAGGATACGATATGAATCACGTGAAATTCTTTCCAAAAACACACACACCACTTCAAATTAATTGAGTCTACAATTATTTAATGAGGGCCTACTTAATAACAGACGAGTGGAATGGAGAAGAGAGAACAAAACTGTCGTTATCACTTAAGGACCAGTGGGTAAGTCACTCACATGATAACAAACACTAAATGAATGTCAAGTTCCAGCTATAGAAAAATGTCTTCTATAAAAGTGAGGCTCCTGGTGCTGTAGGAACACTTAACCAGACGACAGAATGGCAGGAGAGAGGACTGGTATGTGAGGGAAGGTTGAGAGTCCTCTGGGTGACGTGGAGACGGACTGGTCAGAGGCAGCTCAGGAGGTCAAAATAGTGGCAACCTCTATAAGGGAGGTGCATGGGTATCGTGGTGAGCATAGTGGCATCTGTAAAGCAAAACACATGATGTCTTAAAAGATTACTTTAAAAAAGTGGACAAGAAGGAGCTGGGGGACTCAGTGGGTTCCCCGCACCCCTAGGCACTGTGCATTAAAACCAGAAGTTACTGGTGGTGCATGAGGGCACTATAAGCCCATCACTCAGGAGGTAAAGGCAGAAGGAGCAGAAGTTCAAGGCTATCTTCTCTTATATAGCAAGTTCAAGGCCAGCCGGGGAGAACCTGGTGAAGGGACATGAGGTGGCAAAGAATGGAGCTGAACCTTGCTAAATGTTCCTCTATTCTCCTCTGCACTCTACTGCCTTTCCTGGTTCCTTCCATGGAACTTTTCTTTGGGGAGCCATATATACTCTCATAAAAAAGCAAAACCTGCTGATGCAGCCTAATGCATCGTCCAGAAAGAGAAAGCTGTCTGCAAGGGCTGGGTCTGCTCCCACCCCAGCCTATGAGGCTCCGTTCTGCAAGCCAACATCTCCCTTGTTACTGAGATGGACTATTGATTAAGACCAAAGTGACTTTTTATGAGGCCTCAGGTCCAGAGACAGGAAAGAGATGAGAAGGATGCCGGAAGACAGGGGCTCCGCTGGCAGAAAGTAGCAGAAGTGAGAGGGTTAGAGGATGTGGAGTCGAAGGGAGCTAGAGAGCTCCTGACAGGAACAAGAGCTCCTCTTGATGTCAAGGCAGTTGAAGGAAACACGATGTGACAGAATTTCATGTCCAAGGCTAATAAATGCTGTGCTGGTCTTATGCAAACAAGACTAGACCTATTCAAATCAGCAAACCTGTGGTCCCCGTCTCAACATCCAAAGAGACAGCATTTCTCCTTCTCTCAACACCTGAAGGGGCTACACAAGTGTACCCAGTACCCGGAACCCTGGTCTAAAGGTGTAACTCCTACTTCTTCCTCTGTGTGCTCATTAAAAGTTCTCTACACTGTGTGTCTAGCACTGTTCCATTAGCCTAGGGGCACATGCATGGATCCTGCCCTCATGGGCCTATAGTCCAGACAGGAAATAATTGAGTGATTACCCACATCACCCTGGAATAATTGTGAAAGATATATCAAGGAGCAACAGGAGGCAGCTCTAGAATGGTTTGGGAGACTATGAGGCCTAGAGAGGGACTCCAAGTCAATGCATTGGCCTCTAGTCCCATGTTAAGGCCCAGGAGGACTCCCATGGACCAGTCTTGCCCTCCATCCCTACAGTAATGTCCCTTTGCTGGTGTGCCTTGTGTTCTGTTTTTGCAGCTAATTTCATCTGTCATGATCTACTTAGTGCTGGATCATCGAAACCCCACCCCGTCGCTCCTTTCTCTGGTCCAGGCACCCTGAGAAACTGAACCCTCCTCCTTCCTGCTGAAGCTTTTGTCCCCACAGCCCCTGACATCAGCGGTCCCCATCCGCACCATCCACTTGGCTTCTCTTCAGACCAAGAGCCATTTTCTTACATCATTCATAAGCCTGTGAAAGAGAAAGGATCTAGAGTAAGGCAGAATAAAGACCAATGTGGGTTCCCCTCTCTAAATGTCTCACCATTGATATCTGTAGAATTTTAGAAGAAATGGGGAAAAGGCTCCCCCTGCTTCCTACCCTAAAGCTCATCTATAGCCAGAGCCTGGCGTGATATACAGCTGCTGCTATGTCTTCAATGATCCTTGACTCTTTCCAGTCTGTCCAACTGCTGCCTCTGTGTGGTACTCTCCATCTGGGAGCTTAAAGCTGAAAGCTCCCAGATGATTCTAATATGCAGCCAGGGCTGAGAGCCACTGCTTTAAAGAGCAGCTGTGACTGTCTCAACTGAGCCTGAGCAACTCAAGAAAGGATCTAAGCCTTAGCAGCAGTTGTGGGTTTGACACATCTCAGGTGAGCCCCTCTACACTACCAGGCACTGCTCCAGATAAATGACAGACACATCAATGCTCAGACAGATTAAAACAATCACTATCCTTGGGTTGTCAAAATGACCCAGCTGGTAAAGGTGATTGCTACCAAGCCTGACAACATGAGTTTGATTCCCAGAATTCATGTGGTGGAAGGAGAGAACTGAATCCTTCAAGTAGTCCTCTGACCTTCACACACTCGGACGTGCTCAAATGCCTACACACACACACACACACACACACACACACACACACACACACGAAATCCTGCCCTTGTAGAGTTGGCATTCAAGTGAAGAAAAACAACGAATAATAGTATGGTAAAATGTAAATTCTATTTACTCGTATGTACAAAAAGAGAGTTTATTTTTTTTTAAATAAGGAGTTCATGAATGTGGGAAATGGGTGTCCATTTTTATGCTTTGGTCTGTGTCTCCAAAGCTTTCCTGTACCAGCAGCCTGGCTCCCAGCATGCAATGTGAAGGGATGAGTCAATCTTTAAGAGGCAAAGCCTGGAGGACTGGGTGGTCAGTGTCCTCAGAAGGAATGTTATTTACAGGTGGTCAGTTCCTGAGAGGCAAGAAGACAGGTCCCTTCACAGTCTTCTGCGGGCACTCTTGCTATCAGAGTTCCTCATCAGAGCTGAGACAATGGCAGCAGCAAGTCCTGAAAACATGCTCCAAAGCTCTAAGCAACATGAACTTACTGTTTTAAACAGAGTCTCCACCCAAAGCCTGGCTGGCCTGGAACTCACTCTGTAGCCCAGGCTGGTCTTGAACCCGAAGAGTTCCACCTGCCTCTCCTCCCAAGGGCTGGGATTAAAGGCATGCACCATCACATGGGCTATTTTTTTTTTTCTCTCCATCACTCAGCTTTGTGTGTTCCGTTGCAGCAATAGGAAACAGACTAACGCAGATACGTTTGAGACGGTATAGGTAGGGAAGGAGAGAACTAGCTGAATCGGAATTTCCAAAATAAAAGCCACAGCACACATTTCTCAATGTCATCCTGCTACATGTATTCAGGAGAGAAAATCTATAGGCTTTGGTGATGGAGCTGGGAGGGGGTGCGACGTGAGGGAAAACAGGACTCGGCATGAACAACTTGCACATTTATGCCAAGCACTTAAGTGTATAAAAGTGTGAAGTGGAAACTTCTAGATTCTTTGGGAAGCTAGTTAGGTCAAATGATGTTTCCCTGGGCACAGGGGTGAAAGGATGTCTTGCTAAAGCAAACCTGTGAAAGAATGCTTCCCTGGAGCAGACACAGGTGACAGGATGTTTTGATGTGTTTATAGCAAACACGTGGAAGGGCCTGCAATGAAGGACTATAAATATGATCCCACAGATAGTGGGAGACTAGCACTGAGTGTTGGTTCGGTTTGTTCTGCCTCATTATTGCCACACATGTATTGGTTTGCCTTTCATAGCGTTGCTGAGATCAACTTGTGGTCACACCGCCATTGAGAGAAACTCGTCCAAGAACTTCATTGTGAGGTTCCTGCGGCAGCCTGCCACTTCCACAGCCTCGCATCAGGCCCATTGGCTAGCATGTGGTTTCTTCAGGATTGAACTACAGCTGCTGGTTCATGCCTGGTGTCTGCCTGCCCAGAGGACTGGTCTGCAGCTGCTAAGTCATATTTGGTGTTTGCTTCGGGACTGAATTGCTGAGAAAGAAGATGGAGCTCAGCCCTAAAGAACTACCGTTAAACGGGTCCACTTGGCCCACATCCTAATAATTTTTCCACTACCTCTGCTGGGTGGTGGGCTAGAGGAGAGGTTGAACGCCTATTAAAAGTAAGCTGCAAAAAATATATGTCTACAAAAAAGTGTCCTGAGCTGGGACACTGGGATCTAGAGGTGGAAGTCCACAGTTAGGTTTTGCTGGTGTGGGATGTTCATGAGACAGCCCAGTGAGCCAGCATAGGTGTAGGTAGCATCCATCTGGCTCTGCCATCAGCTGTCACCATTTTTTAAAAGTGTGTGTGTGTGTGTGTGTGTGTGTGTGTGTGTGTGCATCTCATGCATAAAGTACCTGAAGAGGGCATCTGATCCCTGGAACTGCAGTTACAGAAGTCTGTGAGCTGCCATGTGGATGCTAAGAACCAAACCAGTGACCTTAACCACTGACCCATTTCTCCAGCCCTGCTTTTAGCATTTTAACGGTAGGAAAAGATCAAAAGAGGAACGTTTTCTGATGTGAAATTATACAAAAATTTTTAAAATGTGTAATAGTTGGAAAAATGAAAAGATGAACATTATTTCCTGACATGGGGATGTTATCTAAAATTCAACTTGGTTGGAAGAATAGAAAAGAGGATAGTATTTCCTGATACATGGAATTATATAAAGTTCTAATGTCAATGTCTATACATGAAGTTCTACTAGCTATGGCCTAAATTATCATCATCTGTTGGTATCCACAGGAAAGATAACAAAATCCATGGATGCCCAAGTCCCTTGTATTAAAGGATGAAACATCTGTATATCCTACAATATCTTTCATATTCTATAATCTCTAAATCATTTACCATACATAATACAATATAAATGTTATGGAAATTGTTATTATGGGGTATTGTAAGGAAAATGACAAGAAAAATGTCTGTTTGCATTCGCTATTGATGCAGGTTTTTTAAAAAAAAAAAATTATTTTCAATCCAGCTGGTGGAATCTGCAGATATGGAATACACAGATTCAGGAGGCAGCTATGTATATTACGTCATCACCTACTGCAAGAGATCCTCGAAATCTTTAATTAGACCACTAGATCTTGGCTTTGGAGCTAATGAAGATGAACCAGGATAGAGACATAACATGGGGGTTTAAAGGCCACGGGGGTGGGTGAGATTGAAGAACAAGTGAAGAACGAGAAGAGAAGAGACCGAGGCCAGAGTCTGAAAAGTTGGACATTCAAAATTTTAATGGGGCAAAGGGATTTCGAAAGGAAGGCAGAGAAGGAGTAGCCAAGAGGTCAAAGGAAAATGCAGAAATATGTCTCCACCAAAGAAGACACACAGTGCCCAAAATAGCTAAGTGTCCATGCTGCAGATCCCCAAACGTGAGGAGAGTGGGAAATGTCTGATGAGTTTCACGCCAATACAGTAACTTGAAGGCCAGAGGGGGCTCAGTGGATGAAAATCCTAGTGTAAGGACATGAGTCCCCAGAACTGACATACAGCTTGAAGTGAGAGTGTACATGTGTAATGCCGGTGTTCCTCTGGCAGGACAGGAAACAGGAGAATTCCCGGATACCCTCGAGTCAGCTAGCCTGAAGTCCACAGTAGTGGTCAACAAAAGAAACCCTGTCTCAAGCAAGGACCAACAGACATACAGTGCTATTCTTTGGCACCCACACATGTGCTGTGGCAAGTGCATAGCTGCATGCACGCACACACACACACACACACATACACAACACAGCATACATGCACACACAGACACACACACAGCAAAAAAATATTTTTTTTCAAAAAGATATCTAATGGTCATGGTGGTGCACCTGTTGAGGAGAACTGAGAGAAAAATCCAGTTTGGTATGAGGATAAAGCAAGTGGTGAGAACACAGCTCCAGAATCAGAATGACACTTCTGGGTGCTGTGTTGGAAAGTAGAGCATGCCTCAACTTCTAGAGTGCTGGCATATCAGAGATGTGGCACCATCCCTGGCTGCCATTGTTTTAGCTTCAGATTGGCTGGAAGAGAATGAAGATGAGATGCAGAACAGATGACAGTAGCCTGGCCTGTGGAGGCCCTGTGGAGGCCCTGTGGAGGCTCATTGACAGAAGCCAGACAGTCCTGAATTCTGTTTGGCCCCATTGGGAAAACAAGATCCAGCAAGGAGCGCCCCAACCCTCCTTTCTCATGTAATAGGTGTGTAATGGAGCCAGACTATACAGCTTAAAACCCTGCCTGTTCTTGCTTCTTCTGTATCTTTAGAAGTGGTGGCCTCTCAGAGGCTCCATTTCCCTACCTGTGAAGGGGACAACAGGAATCCCAAGTTGGCAAGCCTTGTGAAGATCAGTGCAGTGACGTTCATACTGCTGTCTCGGTACCCAACGTGCCAGAGACATTCAGCAAATCTTAAAGTCTTTTCTCCCTGTCCCAATCCGCTCCCAACCCAGTTCCTTCCCAGACTTTGTCTTGGAGAAAGAGAAAAGAATCTTGGACACAAACCTGACCTACATTCTGTGCCAAGTCTCTTGTCTTTCAGGAAGGGAAGAGCCAACTCCAAGGATGCGCTCACCCAGCTGGCCTGGACTCAGCCCACTACATCCTTCTGGAAACTAAGCTAACACAGGGTCCTAAGGTTCCGCCTTCTAATGAGGTCTTGCCCTGAGTCCTCCAGCCAGCTGAACTACGGAAGCTCATGTCAACACAGAACCCACAGCCGGTTTGTTTGGGGTTCTGGTTTTTAGGCAATTTGAAGTCTTAGATTCTTTGGGTGTTCTGGACTTGTCAAGAGGCCACTAACCTTCATGTGTGCATGAAGTAGACTGTGTGCGGTGCAGTATGTGTTGTGTGCATATGTATGTACTTGTAAGCGTGGATATGTGCACATGTTTGTAGAAGCCAGAGAGTGACAGTGGGTATCTTTCCTCGATCACCCTGAGGTCCCTCAGAGAATCCAAACTTTATTGATTCAACTAGGCTGACTGACCAGTGAGTTTCAAGGACCAATCTGTTTTCACACCACAGCACACACACACACAGCTCTGGGGTTACAGGTACCTGCCATCATGACTGGCTTTCCATGAGTTCTGAAGATACTAACTCAGGTCCTCGTGATTTCAAGGCAGACACGCTACCAACTGAGCCATCCCCCACAGTCCTACACCAACCTACCTCACATGGAGATTTTGAAGGGCAGTGACCAGCAGATGTTTGTTTTCCTTTCAACAGCCATGAGATTGACAGTCCCCACACAAAGGAAGGTATGGTCAGAATCAAGAGATAGATCAAGATGGTCGCCATTCTCTACACATCTGTAGGGCCACTCTGCACAGAACAGCTGCTTCCCCTGGTCAATGTCTCAGGCTCTGACTTCAGCATCCCACTCGAAGACCTGTCTCCTCAATCTGTTGTTTAGAAAGGATGAAACAAATACACCTTCCTGGTATTCCCTTTTCAAAGCACGCCAAGTGGCTACCGCCCTAGCTCAGTTGGGGAAGCATTTCATCATCTTCTAGGACAAAAGTCCTGTGAAAGGGACAGACCGGGTTGGTCTTTCATCATGAGAGATCAACTCAGCAAGCCAGTGAGGAGAGAAGCCATTTGTTCTGGGAAGAGAATCAAAGTATCAAAGCTGCCTCCTGCAATTATTTAAATTAAATACCATGTTTGACTGAATGTAAGATATATAATTAATAAAGGTTCTCAACCCTTTTTATAGTCTGACTGAGCTACAAAGAGATTATTAACCAGAATAAATCTCTCCCACAGTCCCCAGGATGCTGGGTGCGTGCTTGTGAGTTGGTGTGCATCTGTCTCTGTGTGAGAAAATGAGAATGCGTGCCTGAGCTATGCTGACCACGTGTGCCTTAGGTGCCATTTGACTGCAGTGGCCCTCCGTGAGCCAACTTAAGTAAATCTGTTCTGAGCATTTTACTATAAGCTGACAGGAGGATCAATCCCCTGCTCTGCACATTCTGGTTGTACCACAGCATTCCTCTCAGTGACAGGCACAGCCCTTGGGAGCAGGACACCTACCCATGCTGACTCAGTTAGCTTGCACCTCCTGATCCAGGGAGGGCACATCTTAAAGATGTTCGAACCATGTACCACCTTAGCACTATGGGCTTCAAACTCCCACATGCCAAAGGCTCGCCAAGGGCATTTCTTTAAAACGTAGTTTCCTTGGCTCTCTCTCCAGAGACCTGGGGATCTGAATTTTTTATAAATACTCCAAAGCAATCGGCATGCAGATATTTCAGTAAGCTGAGAAAACTGACTCGGCCGGCCTGGAGAGAAAGGGGAAGAAAAGGAACCAGCTGCCTCGGTTGACGACAGCTTCCAGCCCACAGTTCCAGTCTGTAAGGCCTTCCCATATCCCTGCCCTTGTTCTGTGAAAACCTGATTCCTAAGGCAAATAAATTATCTTATGACATTTAAAATCAAATGTGTGTGTGTATGTGTGTGTATAAAACATATGTTAAAAACATATGAACATATATTGATTTCTCCTTTCTTTCAAAAGTGAAGCTGTAAAAGCGCTTATGTTTATGGAGCCTAGGCAAGTGACCACCTTGTCCAATGACCATGGCTGATAGCAGAGAGAGACAGAAGAAGCACCTTCTACAGGCAGACACCTTGACCTACATCTTCAGCGTGTACAATGGGAAGCCATTTCCAAAGAGCCGAAGTTGTCTGGGAAGACACCCTAAATGTATCTATTACAAACACTGTCTCTGAGCATGTGAGGGCCCCGTGGGCATTTGCATATCTGTGTGTGTGTGTGTGTGTGTGTGTGTGTGTGTGTGTGTGTGTCCATGCTGGCCTGCTGCCAGTCGGAGCTCTCAGAGAACAGGAATTATAATCATGAGTAGGTGTGTATGACTGAATCAGACAGTGCACGAGAGTGGGAAAGAGCCAAGCCAAGTTGCAGTCTACGCTATAATTGTCCATACCAGAGACTCATTAACTGTATGGCTGCATCTCCTGTCGCTTGCCAGGATTGTATTAAAAATGAGTTTCTTAAAGGGAGAAAAGGGACAGTCTTGTTATTCTGGTGCCAGGAGGAGTGTCCTAGATAGTTTTAAAAAGAAAAGGTGGCACTCCTAGCACTAGGTTTGAGCTGAGTTCTGGAACATTCTGGGCGACCCCAGGTTCAGCCTCCACACACGTTTTGTTACTTCTTCCTCCTGTTGGAATGATTCCTCTGGAAGAACACTCACAGCTAATATGTTTAACAGAGAAATATTGAACAACTTCCCACCAAGATCAGACATGAGACAGTAATTCCAACACTGGTCCTTTTATGAGAACCCCACCATCCCCTTATTTTAATAATCCCTGGACGTCCCACCTCTAAATACCACCACATGAGAATATTGCATCCCCCAAATTTGAACAACAGAAGACAATTCATAGAGGATAGGACATCAAAGACAAAAAGAGAAGATACATAAACTACAGTCCATCAAAAAATTGTTTATGCTTCCGAGGATGCTATAAAAGAAAGTGAAATGACAACCCACAGAATGAAAGGAAATGTTTGCAAGCAAATGTCTGCTAATGCCAAGAGGAGGCTACAGTCTCTCGTAGCTCCTTCATTAAAGAAGGTCTAAAAATGGCCAAGATGCCTGTGACAAGATGCTCAGAACTGCTGACTGTTAGAGACATGTACATTGAAACCAGATCGAAAGTCCACTTCACACTTCCTAGGATAGCTCATAGATGTCAAAAGGATAGATGTAACACTGTTGATGGGGGTGGGGTGAGGGGGAGAAACTGGGACACTTACATGTTGCTGGTGATGATGTAAATTACTGAAAATACTTCAGAAAACAGGTTATCAGTTTCTCAAAATGTTAAAAACTGTGAACATAAAATTCAACAATTCTATCCCTAGTGGCTTACCTAAAAGAACTTACCTAAACAAACTGAAACATGTTTATTTGTGTCCACACAAATAAACGTATGCATACATGTTCATACATACATGTTTCAAGAGAAAGAATCCACACATCCATTCAACCGACAGATAAACTAAACAGCGTATTTGCACAGTAGAATATTACTGGACAATAAAAACTGAAATAACAAGCCAGGCAGTGGTGGCGCATGCCTTTGATCCCAGCGTTTGGGAGACAGAGGCAGGCAGATCTCTTAGTTTGAGCCTGGTCTACAGAGTAAGTTCCAGGACAGTCAAGGCTACACAGGGAAACCCTGTATTGAAAAAATAAAATGAAACAAAACAACAACAACAAAAGCCCTGAGATAAGCCAGCCCGAGGTGGCACACTGCTGTGTCGCCACACTCGGGAGTCCGAGGCAGCCATCTCTCCCGAGTCTAGCCTGTGCAGTGGAAAAAAAAAAAAAAAAAAAAAAAAAACTTTTGTCGGGCAGTGGTGGCGCACGCATTTAATCCCAGCACTTAGGAGGCAAAGGCAGGTGGATTTCTGAGTTATAGGCCAGCCTGGTCTACAGAGTGAGTTCCAGGACAGCCATGGCTACACAGAGAAACCCTGTCTCGAAAAACCAAAAGATAAAAAAAGCCCTGAGATAACAGTAGATACTATGGCACAGATAAACATGTTCTGGTAACTGTATGGAGCCAGGCATTGTTTAAAAAGCACATATCATATGGCTTCATTTAGATGAAATATCCAGAATAGACAGAGACTGAGAACAAATTAGTGATGCCCTGGGAAGCAGAGATGGAGTGGGAATGGGCATTTGTCTATATAATTTGTCTAATTATCTAAATACTAATATGTCTAGAATTTTCTTATGATGTTTTAAAAAATGTTCTAAATTTGTATCATGATTATAGCTTCATAATACTACGGATATAAAAAAAATACATAGCAAAACAAAACAAAAAAAATCTCACTAACCTATCCATAGTCAAATTTTGTGTGAGATATATTTTCTATAAAACATAATTTGATAAAGCTATTTTAGGGACTAGACGATAGTTCAGCAGTTAAGAATATGCACCACTCTTCCAGACTGCCCAAGTTTGGTTCCCAGCACCCACTTCAGACAGGGCACACAACTGCCTATGATTCCAGCTCCAGGGTACACACCTTCCACTGGCCTCCATGGGCATCTGTATTCACATGCACAAACCCACACAGAGACACACATATATACAGAAGTTAACACACACACACATGCATGCATTTTTAAAACTCACAATTGAAGCCAAAGAGATGAATGAGAGGTTAAGGCATTTGTTATGTATGATGAGGCCCGGAGTTAATTCCCAGAACTCAGGAAATGTTGGGTGGGTGTTCTAGCCCACTGCTAATCCCAGCCTCAAAAGGCAGAGACAGGGTCTTCCCTCAGAGCAAGCTGGCTAAAGAGATGAGTCTTATGGTAAGCTCTGATTGGTCTGACACACCTTGCTTCAGCAAATGAGATGAAGAGTGTTTAATGGTGCCGCCCAGCACCACCTTCAGGTCTCCACATACATGCGCACACGCTACCACCGGGTCCCCACTATTCTTTCTGGATACGTTTTCTTAGCCCCTGAATTTTTCATAGGCAAACACTCAAACTTGATTGATGCCTGTACTGATAAAGGGTCCAACAGGAGAGAGACGGCTCATTCACTTCTGCAAAGCTTGCTTTGGGGTCTCTTCCCCAGTGTTTCCATCCCTACTTCCTCTTTCTGCTTCTTAAGGGTTGGCATTTCCCAAGGATCCACTATCTGCCATGATGCTTCCTTTACTTGGCACGTAGGCGATCGAGGTATTGACCAGCCTCAGAAGGCTTGCAAGTTGACATCTCTAAAGCATACCAAACCCCTAAAATCCTAGCCCATACATCCAACCATTTCCTGGTCTTCTCAATTCGGTACTCAATAGGAATCCCATACTTTAATATTATTAAAATATTTCTAGTTATCCCTACGATACTCCTTCTTTCACGTCACAGGCAGTCTACAGTGCAGGTAGTTCCCACGAGCACTAGACCAAATGGTCCCAGCCCCTTCCCAATGCTGAGGCTGCAACCTAGAAGTCTCTTTAGCCTTGGTCTTCCCCACTGCATATAAAATCCACTAACAGTTGTTTTAGTTTGCTTATTTTAATAAAGCTTCCGTCTTCACAGCAGGGGGCTCCAGCCACACTAAATCACCTCCAGTTCTAAAAAATGGTAGTGCTAGGTCATGGAGATCTCCTCCCTCCCCTCCCCCTCAACCCCCACTCCCTGCCACCATGATGGAAGCATCTTCCTTTGCCACACTCTTCTCCATGCCCTAGTTCCCTACAGGCCAATTGATTATGGACTGAAACCATGACATCATTACATTGGCGAGGGAGGCATGTAGTACGGTGGTGACAAACTGAGTGACACTTTCCTGAGAAGTTCCTTTCCTCCCAGCAGAGCTTGCTGCTGTAGACGTGAACATTCTGGACATTAGAGAGGATGTGGGAGAGAGCAGAGCAAACCTCTCCGCGACCCCGAAGGGCTGGAATGTGGGATAATGGATTGCCTGAGTAGTAGCTGTTGATGCGTTGTACAGTGAAGCTGTCAGCCTTTGGAGTTGTCTCACTGTCCTCTGTTTCATTTGTTATCTTTTCTTTTACCTGCTCGAGTCCCCTGCACACACATCCTCTGTTTTAAATGGTTTCTGTTACCTGTTAGATCTGAATGATCCAACTCAGAAGGCTTTCACAGGGGGTGGAGAAGACAGAAATATGGAGGCTTGGGAGCATGGCGTGGGATTCTGGGTTGGACCACAGGTTGAAGAATCAGTAACAGGCACAGGATAAAGTTGAGAGTGATAGAGGACAGGGAAGAGAGAAAGACCAGCAAGGTGGATGCTCACAGGAAGCAACCTAAGCTCAGTCAGGGAGATCTTGTTTAAGGTGGTTGGAGGCCCACTGCACTGTACAATGCATCAGACTAGAGCTTTCGAGTGTTCTCGACTCGCTGAGGTTGCCTGAACCCTTTGCCTCCAGACCCAGTTACTCTCCTTCAGGGATGCTACCATGTAGCAGGCTTCCGGCACCACAATGGATCTCAAGTGTTGATCTCAATTCCTTGCTTCAGATGCCACGCCGCTATCGCTGTATCTAAGAATGGATCACGTGAGAGAGGGTTCCACAAGTTATTTACAGTGGATTTTCAGAAACATTACAGAGTGGGAGAATTGGGAAGGGAAATCTAACTGACCTGAGACTGAATCCCCAGAAATCACATAAAAGCTACATGGCTGGCCTGACCAACTGCGATCTCAGCACTCCTACAGGAAGATGGGAGACAGGAGAATTCCCGGAAGCTAGTGGGCCAGGTGGACTGGCATACACAGCAGAAGACAAGAAAGAAACTCTGCCTGTTGAAGTGAAAGGTGAGAAGAGACACCAAGGTCATCCTGACATCTACTTGCATGTGGGGACACATTCACATATACATGATTGTACACAGGTGAATGCATACATCACACCACATGCACACATGTATGTATGCACACACATTACACCACATACATACACCTGCTCTCTCTCTCTCTCTCTCTCTCTCTCTCTCTCTCTCACACACACACACACACACACACACACACACACACAGAGGATTACCTAAAGAGAAAAGAGGAAGGGGAATAGAGAAAGGATAAGAACAGAGCCAGAGTCTTAGATTATATGCCTTGTTTTGTAAACTTCAGGACCTTATCACTATTCTCCATAAGATAAACTTTCATTTTTAACACTGACCTCAAAACAAATCAAAACTGAAACGAACCAAGCCAAAAAAAAAAAAAAAGCCTTCTTTCTGCTCCACTAAAAGAATTTCTAGTATTGAGTCAATCATGTGTTCCTGGAAAAAAATTCAAATCAGCCACAATCCACAATGCCTTATCTGTTTTCCCCAACACAGGACTCTGGTTCCCACTGGTCTGTTTAAGATTTCCACCTTGTTATCCATGGGATATTAGCCTCAGGTCTTCCCTTTTTTATACCGTCCTGTGGCTTCCTTTGTGCTCCAAACAGTGTTACGCCGAACTCGTGAATATTCTACCTTCATCTGTGGCCTGGAAGAATTTACACGGCTTTGGAAGTCCTGTGCTGTAAAGGTCTGGTAGAATTCAGCCACGTGAAACAGTGAAAAGCAGCAGGAAAGCATGGGGAGCAACGGTTTGCTAGACTTCAGTCCTCAAACAACTGACAGTTCCCTCAGAGACAGAAAAGGGAGAGCATCTCACTTTCCTAGCTTACTGAAATCTAGGACCGGAAGTGGGGACTCAGGCAGAGCCTGGTCAAAGCTCAAAAAAGGGCTGGGGATGGGAGATAGCTTGGTCAGTATACAGGCTTCCCGCATGAACGTGAGGACTCGATCTTCCAGAAGCCACAAGAAGAAGAGAAAGACACAGCAGCACACACCTGGAATCCCAGTGCCGGGGAGGCAACGAGGCCCTTGGTGCTCACTGGGAGCTGACTCAGCAGAACTGGTCAGCCCCAGGTTCAGTGAGAGAGTCGATGTCAAAAAGTAAAGTGGAGAGCAACTATGAATGACACCAGACATTGATCTCTGGTATCCACACACATGTGCAGAAGTACACACACATGCACACATGCAAGAAACCCCAAAGTGAGAAGAGCCACGAATTTGAGAAAATAAAAGTACTTGAGAGCAGTGGAGAGGACTCAGTGGATAAGACATTTGACACCAAACCTGCCTAAGTTCCAAACTTTCTAGAACTCACACAGTAGAAGGCGAGACAATCATTTCTTGAAAGTTATCCTCTTTCTTCTACACACACAGCGTGGCACATGTGCGCGCACACACACACACATATACACATATACACAGGCATACACACACACGCAAATAGATCATTGTAAACAAAAGGTATTTTAACTGAACAGAAGCATAGCACAAAAACGTGTGAATTCAGCTAAAACAATACTTATAAATTTAAGCACAATAACCCCTTTATTAGGAAAGAAATAACCATAGCAACCATATTCAGACACTAAAACGAAGAGCATATTGAACTGGAAGTAAGAAGACAGGAAAACATAAAAACACAAAGACAAAATTGAACCTGGCATGGTGGTGCACACCTTTAATCCCAGCACTCAGGAGGTAAAGCCGGGCAGATCTCTGTGAGTTCAAGTGAGTTCTGGATCAGCCAGGGCTACACAGTGAGACCCCACCCCATCTCAAAAATAAAGGACAGGGGAAAATAGGAAATAAATAATTGAAAGCAGAAGCGATTACTCTGGACAATAATAAAACGATAAAACTCCACCTAGATTGCTAAGGAGAGAAAAATATAAATTTTACAATGGGAATGAGTGGAGTGGTAGCACTACAGACATAAAACTGAGAATAAGAGGTGCTGTGAATAACTAAATATTGAGACAATTTGGTGGAAATGACAAATCCTTTGAAAGACACAAAATGTCAAAGTTCCCTCAAGAGCAAACAGGTAACGTAACTGACATAGATCTGTCAATGAAACTGAATATTTTAGTTTAAAAAAAAAATCCCACAAAGAGGCTCTGGCCCAGGTGGCTTCACCTAGCATACGAGAGCTAAAACCCACGGAGAGTTGTCCCAGACACAAGTGAGGGTGATTATTAATTGTACACACTCTTGCAAAATAATTAAGAGGGGAACATATTTCCAACTCATTCTGGAAGGGACATCACCCCTACACCAAAACCAAAGACATCCCAAGTAGACACTAAATCAATAACCACCCCAATAGGAAATGCATAAATTTCAAATAAATTGTTAGCAAATCCAATTAGCAATATATTAAAGAAGGATAAATGCATCGTGACCAAGTGGAGTTTATGCAAAGAATGCAAATTTAGCCTACATCAGGAAATCAACCAGCACGACTCAACATATAATAAATAAAAAGAAAAAAGGATATTGTCATTGCCATAGATGCAGAAAAATAATTGGACAAAATCCAACATCCTCTTATTTGAAAACCCTCAGCAAGAAAGAGATAGAAACCATTTCTTCAGTTTAACACACACACACACACACAAAGTCTTTGAAAAGCCTATAGCTAATGTTCAACATGACTGTCACATACATACATACCCTAAGATCAGGGCAAAGTAAAAATTTCTGTTCTCCCTACTTCTCATTCAACATTAAATTAGAGGTCCTAGCCTAAGCAGTGGGGCCAAGAGAAGAAATAAAAAGCATCTAGTCTTTATGTATAAGCGATATGATCTGCCATATTGAAGATCTAATGGAATCCACAAAACAAATCCCTCCCAGAATCAATAACTAGTTAGCATTGTTTGCAGGATATAAAATCAATATGCCAAAAAAATCAATTATACATCTAGATAACAGCAATAAACAGTCAGACGTTGACTTTAAAAAAAAAAAAATCACCTACAAGATACAAACAAATATAAAATACTTAGGAATAAATCTGAAAGATATTTTAAACACTTGAACACTGAAATCTATACATCGCTGATGGGAAAAATTAAAGTAAGCCTAGCTGGATGGAGAGATGCTATCTGTGGTCCCGTGTTGGATGACTCGCTGCGTTACTTCCCCCTAAATCAATGAACAGATTTGGCACAGTCCCACTCAAAATCCCAGAAGGCTTTTCCTTTAGAAACGGACAAGCAGATTCTAAAATTTGTATGAAATACAAGAGACCCAGAAGGACCACGAAGGCTTTGTAACGGAAGAACGAAGTTCGAGGGTCAACACCTCCTAATCTTAAGATTTGCTGTACAGCTGCTGTAGCAGTCCTCACGCTGTGCTGCAAGAGAGAGATCGATTAACCAGCCGAATCCGGAAGTCGATCTGCCTGTTACAGACAACTGATTCCAGCCGTGGAATGTGTGACTCGGTGAAGAATCAACAGAGCGGGCCTTAAGCAGCATAGAAATAATGCATATCTTGTGTCATTATATAAATTAACTCAAAATGAATCATAGGTTTCACTGTAACTGAAACTATAGCAATCTTAGAAAAGAAGATTGCTAAGAGAAATACACTATAACCTGGAATCAGGCAAAGATTGCCTAGGTGTGATGAGCCAGTTAGACCTCATGAAAATTACATTTTCCCGTCTTTGAAAGATGATGTTAAGAAGCCAATAAAAGATAAACTACAGACTGAAAATAAAAGTCTGTGCCCAGTGTACCTGCGGCAATACAGTTCTTGTTATACCTGATGAACACAGTAAAATATGGAAGATTTATTTATTTCAGCTCAGGGTATCAGAGGATTCTTGTCTATCGTGATGGGGAAGGCACAGCAGCCAATAGCCTGGTTCTTGGAGGTAAGAGCACTTGCAGAGACTGTTTGCATCACAGGGACTGAGGGGCAGAGCAAGCAGCAGGAGCCAGGGACCATTTATAGCCTTCAAAGACCACCCCTGGTCACTTCCTCCCACCTATAGGTTGCCTAGCTTCCGGCTACACACAGAATAGGGACTTCAAAGCATGATAGGAGACATTTCAGACTCAAACAATAACAGACACAAATCCAAAGAACTCTCAAAACTAAATAAACAAATAACCTAAATTTTAAAATGGGCAAATGATGTGAACACCAAAGATGGTGAATAGTGAATGGTGAATGGGCACAAGGGACACACTAATGACCAGAAAATGGAAATTAGAATTATAATCGGTTGTCACTACACAGTAACTGATTTTAAGACTTTTTTAAAAAGACTTTTAAATGACTTATTTTTAAAGAATTATCTTTTATTTATATACGTGTGTGTGATTTACTTATAATAGCCAAAAACTATAAATACCCATCAGTCAAGTCAGTGGATAAGCAAATTGTGTGATAGATAAGAGGGAGTTTTCTGTGGGCGCATATTTTTCCTCCCTGACCAAGCTCCCAGAAATAATGACTCTGGGACTCAAATATATTTACAAATACCTAGGCCATATAGCTAGGCATGTTCCCCGACTGATTTATAATTTAATAATCCCATTGTTCTAGTCTAAGTTCTGCCATGTGTCTATTTACCTGGTCCTTAGTTACACACAACTGTCTTCCTCTATCTCTGGAGCCCTGTCTTCCGCTGCTTGGCTCTATCCCAGAATTCTTTCTGCTTATCGGATGTCCCACCTTCTATTTCCTGCCTCAACCACAGGCCAATCAACTTTAATTGACAGGTGTTAGTTATATCCGTACAGTACATAAGAGATTTTTCTCTACAGAGATATTTATACAGTGGAATGCTATTCAATGATAAAAAATGAATAATTAATAAATACAACAGAATAAATAGCTAAGTGAATGAAGACAGACAGAAAAAGAGTACATACTGGATGACTGGACTTACACAAAGCTCTAGAAAACATAAATTACTCTGCAGTGACAGAGAACAGGTAGGTTGTGGTAGGTTAGCTCCTTAAAGTCTCTCTCTTGTTACCATGTCCTGGTATTCCCACTTGGTACACTGGCTGGACATTGGAGTAAGTGTGTGTTGTGTGTGTGTGTGTGTGTGTGTGTGTGTTACCAGCAGAAGCCAGAAGAGGGTTGAATCCCCTGGATCTAGAGTGAGGTGGTTGTGAGCCCACCATTGTGGGTTCTGGGAACTGACCTCAGGATGTGCAATGTTCTTAGCTGCTGAGCTGCCATCTCTCACGCCACCAAGGGTGACTCATGTCTAATGAACAGAATGTTGTAAAATTATTCCAGTTTGACATTAAAGTTATAAACAGATGGTGGACTCCACATTTCTGGCTGGCGTGTATGTGCTCTCTCTCTCTTGCTGTCTCTCTCTCTCTCTTTCTCTCTCTTCTTGCTCTGTCACACACACACACACACACCATGCACACTCCTGTGAAGCCTCCAGCTAATAACTAGTGAGAAACTGACACCCTCTGTTCAATAGCTGTGAAAAACTAGTTTTTCCCACTGTGAGCATGGGCGTAGACTCCCCCAGTCATAAGCTCAGTCAGTGTCTGATCACACCCTTTGAAGGAACCCTTCAGACCACAGAGCCTCACATTCTTGACTCAGAAGAAACAGAAAATGATAAACGTTTATTGTTTTAAGCTGATAATGTGATTATTTGTTATATCACAAAAGTTAAAAATTCAACCCGTGTGTCTCGTAGGAGGCAATGTGAAAGGCAGGAGACAGAGGTTATAAATGGCTATGGGGAGATTTAGAGGCATGATAAAGATGCTCATGACCTTGTGTGATGCGATGGTTTCGTGGGTATGTGCAAAGCCAAGTGTAATCGCTTATATACTTTACATATGTTCAGTTTACTGATTAAAATTACACCCCAGTGAAGATGCCCTGTAAAAGACTGCTAGGAAGTCAGAGAACAGACGGACAGTATTTATCAATGGACTTAGTGATATCAAGGGCATTGCTCACTGGTAACTTGGACTGAAACTATGTTTCAAAGTCTGGGTCAGTATAGAGAAATAGAGATGGGCTGGTATAGTTTTAACAACATCAGGGAGAATCATGGGAGAAGATGATCCGGAAAATGCTGGTTTGATAGAATGCTGGGAACCAAACCTTCTAGAATAGACCAGAAGAGGGGTGTGGGAGAAAGGGAATGAATGAATGAATGAATGAACTAGTCAAAACAGAATGAGAAAATTGATGACCCTACATTTGACCCTCATCTCCACAGGAATTTGTTTCAGGACCCTCCTTAGGTACCAAAATCTATACAAAATGATGTCAGAACTGCGTGTGACCTGTGCTCACCCTCCAGCAGCTTACATATTGCTTCTAGAATGGCAACTACTGGCTCTGCACACAGTAGCATACTGTATTTCCGAGGAAATGATGACAACAGAAAAATCTATACAAGCTGGATATAGTCAAGTTTGGTCAAACGATTTTTCTTTTCCCACACTTTGGAGTGTGTCATACATATGTGTGCATGTTTTCATGTATGTGCCCACACATGTGTATGGGTACATACATACCCTGTGGAGTCCTAAGGTTGATGTCAGAGCTGGTGAGATCACTAATCTACCTCATTCATTGGACCAGGGTGTTGGGGTTGGTCTGGTGCTGCTATGAATTTGAATGCTAAATTCTGGGCCCCACAGTCTGGTGGCCCCAAGATGAGAGTGAATTCTCAGGTGCACCAGCTTTGGTTGTGCAAACCTTGCTCCCCAAGCTAATTGGTCAATAAAAAGTGTGTGACTGGGCGATAGAGAGAGAAAGGCGGGACTTGAGGATTAAGTGTGGGATCTCAGGAGACCAGGAAAAAAAAAAAAAGAGAGGGGAGACAAAGAGAGGAGGAGGCAGCCATGAGAGGAAAGGGACCATAAGCACATGACCAGGAGAAACAGTCAGTAGCAAGGGACATATGGCTAGGATGTATGTTAGAATAACTCAAAACCTGCCCAATCTAAGCTTATAATTTGTAAATAAATACCAAGATTGTGGGTCTTTTATACAGGCTAGATAGAATATATAATTCATACCAGGGTATCTCAATCAAACCCAGAGCTCACCGATATAACTGGTCTTGTTACCCTACCAGCTTACCCTTGGACTCCCCTGTCTCCACCTTCTGAAGAAGGGCACCATACCAACCCCACATCTACTGGGGTCTGGGGACATGACCTCAGGTCCTCATACTTGCCTGGCAAGCACGCTAAACACTCAGAAATCTCTGCAGCCTTCAAAGATAATCTATATTTATCTTTAGTTGATTAAACCTACAGGCGAGGAGGCCAACTGCATAACCAGCTCTTTTGAGAAGCTTTCTTGCAGGGGCAAGAAGGGAATTGTGCTCGTAGCTGGAGCAGGTATAGAGTCAAGGAAACAGGCTTCAAGATGAGAATCAGTAAGACCTGTTTGTACGCTGGTGGGTACAGTACAGAGGTTTCTGACGATACTGTACTGTGTGGAGAACAGACAATGAAAGAGACAAGCCCTCCTGTAGGCGAGACCCACTCGTCAGAGCAGCGTGCACACGTGGCCTGTGGCTCCCCGCCAAGCCACAGGCCACATGACCTACAGGGCCCAGGCCCTTTCTTTTAATTCTTGAAGGCAAATGACTCATGTGTTGTGTCTACTGAACTGTTACTTGCTGCTAAGCTAATGAGTGAGTCATGGAGGGTTACTAAAATGTGCTGTTCATAAACTAAAATTACCCGGACTCCAGCTGAGTCCTCTGCAAGGAAATCTGTCTGCCACACCGCACTTAGCAACACTGTAAAACAATCCCGGGGTTTCCATTGCCGGGGAAGGTCTTGTGGTCAGTCCTTCATCCTGTATCCCGGACCTGGCTGCTGTTCTTGCTATTTGCACTAGTTAGCTTTACCATTATGCCTGTAGCTTGTTTTGGGTCACTAGGTCAAAGGGGAAGTCCTACAGTGATCCAGATTTGCATAATTCTCACATTCTAATCCTTGAGTGAGTGTTGGGCCTCACGGTACGGGTACGTTTGGTATTCAATGTACATAGCTCACACTTCCCTTGCCCACACACCGGATGGACATTTGTGGTGTGACAAAGTTACTGGCTTGCTTTTAACTTTTCAGGAGATTTATTTTGTAGCGCGAAGAACCCCTCTGAATGTTTATATTCTACTAAGGTGACTAATGGGTGGAAATGTATGTGGCTGAAGCACGTTGACTGCAGCCTGCTTAATGTTTTCCCTTCTCTGTAACATTTGAGGGCTTCTCCCCACTAGAGGAACCTAGAAAGAGAGCAGGAATACAAAGAAACCACCCTGCATCTCAGTGGATGGTTCCCAATTCTAGAAGAGGTTTCTTTTTAGGGCCTGGGCAGATTGTTCAGTGGACAAAGTTCTTGCCATGTAAACATAGGCAACTGGATTCAGATACTCAGCACCTACATAAAAATCCAGGCACAAAGGCAGGCATGTGTCTGCAGTCCCCATGCTGGGAAGGGGACAGGGGGATCCATGGAGCTTGCTGTCCAGAAGCTTAGCCTAAGCTTCAGGTTTGGTAAGAGACCATGTCACGGGAAGTAAGGTGAAAAGAGTTAGAGAAAAATACCTCCCATCAACCTCTGGTCTCCATATGCTTGTGCATGCACACCCCTGCACACGTGCCACACACACACACGGGAACACACACAGGGGAAATAATTATTGTGTGTGTTATGGATGTATATAGGTATGTATATATGTTATATTCTATATTATGTTATATTTGTATATATATGGTTCTCAGGAGATGCCTATGTGCTAGCACAGAGTTGCCACTCCTCAATCATGTCAGCAGCTAGGTTTTTTTTTTTTTTTTTTTCTGATCGCAGTTTGCAGTATGGATTCGCTGCCCTCTCCCACCCTGCCACAACCCCACCATCCCCTCTTTACCCTTATGGAGCTGCCCAGAGGAGGCCGTGGCTTTTCTATTCCAGTATTAACATCCTGTTCTGGGCTGCATCTTTCTCCCCCACCCTGAACCCCCACTTTTTTTCCTTTGGCTTCTCTCTCTTCATTCCCCAAGATTTACTGTTCCAAATATAACTTCCAACAGGTGTGCAGCCAGGACATGGAGGCTGTGCCCAGCTGTCCCCAACACATGGACACTCTCCAACTGGCTTGCCGAAACCCTAGGCCCCAGCACCCTCACGGGGTGAGGATGGATCTCCCTGGGTCCTGAAAGTACAAAGGGTGGGGAGGGCAACTCCTGAGACAAGTCTGAGGTGTGGGGAGGGGCTGTGCAAGTACCAAACTCTAGCTTGCTGGACCAGCTCTGCAGTGAGTTAGACCCTGCTTTTCCGTTTGTTCTATTCAATAGCCCTTCCCGTCTCCCCTCCTCTTCCTCCGGCCTCCTCTCTTTCTCTCTGTGCCTGGCCCAGGGTTTAGTAAGAAGTAAAGGCTCGATAAAAAAGGCAAAGGGGGAGCTGTGGATGGGGGAGGAGGAGCACTGAAAGAAGAAAGGTCCAACGGTCCTGTCCTCAGCAGAATGACCCAGTAGGATGTGTAAGTGGGACCACGGCAAACTGCAGTAGACATTGGCCCATGTAGTGGGGTCAGCTCCCACTGACATGTGGAAATGTGGGTTCCAAACTACCAAATACCCCCATTTTTTTTTCTCTAGAAAAATCCAGACTGAACAGTATAGGTAAAACATCCTCAGGTATCTTTCTGTGGATATTGTCCTACTGCATAACAAGAAAACCAATGCACAGGGCCCTCTGCACTCTTCTTCCCGGGCGTCAATGTTTCCCACCTAGAAGGAAACTCTTACCACAGAGGCTTGTCTGAACTCCCTTCATTAACCTGTTATCATCATAGAATGATTCTAACCTAGGTGTCATAGTATGACCCACACTCTAGAGGTCGGTGGAGGTCAACAGGTTCTAAATAAATGTGAAATTCTGGAGCAGGCTAGTCTCAGAAGGCTAGGAACAAACTTCGAACTAAGGAAAACCAGAGGCTCTGGCATCCAAGAGGGGGCCAAAAAATCTTCCCAGACCTAACCCAAAGCCTCAGCAGAGTAAGCAATCCAGTCAGCTCAAGACGAAGTGTTGAGTCGTCTGCATAGTCCCAACCTCCAGGCTTGGCCCTTCTGGCACATCTATGTATGCACCAGCAATCTGGTGAGCCTATCTGATCCTGACCCATCCAATCTACAGCCAACCTCCAAGCCTAGCCTGGGTCACACATCCTTTCTCTGGTCCAGTCTGAGGCAGCCTAGAATCTCACATCAGGTACACAACCAATACCAGACACACATAAAGAAGTCTACACGTCCCGGTCCCAACACAAATATACAAACAATATGAAAGGCCAAGACAGTATGTACCCACAAAAAACTCACCAGTCTTACTGAAGTGTTCTCCAATGAGAACTACCTAGAGGAAAATGAACTTAAAAAAAATTTTAAAAAAAAAAAATATTATATATATATATATATACTTTCGTCAACAATGTCAAGGAGTTTAAAGAAAATATGAACAAAGAGGTCAGTGGACTCAAAGAGAATAAGTAAGCCCGAACTCTGAGTGACATCATATTCAGGTGACGGGCGACCCCTACTTCGTTACTAAGACAACCGCAGAACATTCCCATAATCCACCTGACTACCTCACCTGGTACCTGGGAAAGAGATACTCACAGGCCATATAAATATTCAGGGCTAGCGACATCACGCTCTCTTTCTCTTGTCGCATCTTTCCCCCCACTTCTCCCTCACCCTCTATCCAAATTAAACCCACGCTCTCCCGTGGAATCAGCCAGTCTGCTGTGGTCTGTTCCAAGCCGCGCGCCGTAACCTTTTAGTAAGCATCTGATCAATGCCCAAGAAAACACAAGCATGTGACTGAGCGAAACAGAAATCCAGGCCTTGAAAACTGAACTCAATAAAAAGGTAGAAGTATTGAGCAGTGTTAAGACCTGGTGTGTGCCCACCACTCACCACCTGCTTCTGAAGATAAAAGTAGATTTGTTCAGTGTTAGCCATGGTTAGAATTTCAATGCCAAGGGGTAGTGGCCACTCACACCAGGAGAGTGTAGGTGTTGACGATAGGTTAGGGTGACCATGGTCGGACTGTGTTTGTAGAAACAGTTATATCAGTTTTGGTCAACACTCACGACTTATGGCTTGGTGGCGCTACTCAACTCATGTCATAGTCATATTAATAGACTCCCTACTTTAGACTAATCACAGTGAAGTCACAGGTGCTGCCTCAGTGACGAGGGTAGTATGGATATAGTTGTATGCTACTCCCTCAAACTAGCAGACAGGAGCAGGTGTGGACAGCACACCCATCCTTTTCCTCTCTGATGCTTCCTTCTTAGAAACAAGCACATGGCTTCATTACCAACAAGCTCAGAATAAATTAATACGAGCTGAACTCCGTGAAATTAGATGCACTTTTCTAATTAGCAGGAGGGTCCCCAGATACCAGGCTGTCTTTATCAGGGCCTCTCTTCTTCTCGAGAAGGGGGTGGCCATTTGTGATCTCAGAAAATTAAGCCCTCCCCCTCACGGTGTCTACAGAGGGGTTTCCGATTGAAGTGTAAATGTGAATTTCCTTTGGCCACCTGGAAGCTGTGAATCCTGGGCAAACTCCTCATTAATTCCACCCTGTGGTTGGGAGAGGTTGTGTGATACAGCAATTCCTGTTTTCAAAGGAGTCGTCTTCGACTAATAACATCTTCCGCTTAGCTGGTACCCTCCTCTGAGCAGTTCAAAGTGGTTTTTTGAGACTTTTTGTCTTTAACTCCCATATCCTAGGGAAACAGCCTGGAAGAGGATGCAGTTACCTTCTAAACACTCAAGTGAAAGAGTCTGAGTGTGGAGCCAGGGGCCAGGAAAGATGGATCAAAGGTGCCCGAGTGAAACACAGGTCAGCAGCAGCCCCAGAGAATCAAAAGTCTTACTTTATTTCTTACCTCCAGTCCACGGACCACTCCAATTATTTTCCCAAAGTCTGAAACCTTCAGACCAATGGGCCTTAAGCAAGGACTCTGGATTCCTGACCCTGCCTCATCTAGAGTTCCCTAAGTAGCTTAAGAGAGCAAATGTTTATTCAGAGAAGACCAGCTCCGCCTACAGCAGCTAGAAGCCTACTTCCCAGAAGTTCTCTCTCTCTTTCTCTCTCTCTCTCTCTCTCTCTCTCTCTCTCTCTCTCTCTCTCTCAATAAGAACATATCCCATGATTGGACAAAATTTTTGAGCACCTACTGTGTTCCAGATATTGTTATGGGTACTAGGGATCTAGCAGAATATAGAATGAGAAATAAACCCTTTACTATCTCAGAGATTATTCTCATGGTAAATGTAAACAATAAGCAAGAAGAAAAAGTAAAATAAGGATTTTATTTGTGTGTATGCATTTGAATGAGTGCGTGGGCAGATATGCACACACACCTCTTTCCTCTCCCTCTCTGTCTACACACACACACACACACCTTTCTGTAGGTGAAAAAATAATCCAGGATGTCATTCCTCAGGTACCTTCTAGGTTTTGTTTAAGATAGGTGCTATCACTAGCCAGGAACCTAGCCAGAAAGGCCCCAGAGATCCTCCTGCCTCTGCCTCCTGTCTCACCATGGCTGGGATTACAAGTGTGCATACTGCTTTTTAATGTGCACTCTAGGGATAGCTCTCAGAGTCCCTCACTTCTACAAAGCAAGTGCTTTCCTGGCTGAGCCATCTCTCCAGCCCCTAAAATATAAATGGTGATGAAGACCAGAAATAAAGACATAGGATTAAAAATGTTAGTACCTAAGAGGCTGATCTTAAGTTGGGATAACCAGAGACTACTGCCCCAAAAAACTCTCGGAGAGACAGTAAGGTCACAATGAACGGTGTAGAATGTAACAGCAGGGGCAGGAAAGGAGTGGAGGGGGGGGATGACGACATGGGCAGATGTTTGCCATTATTTCTTTGAAATAAATTCACTTCTCTTGGCCTCGCTTAAAAGAATTGCAAAACTATTCTTCAGAGGACTTTAAAAATTAACATTTAATTCACATGGGTCTTGCCAATGGTTCAATGGTTAAGAGCACTGGCTGCTCTTCCAGAGAAACTGTATTAAATCCCCTGCTCCCCAATAGCTGCCCACAGCCATCTATAACTGCAATTCCAGGGGATATAACAACTTTTCTGGTCACTATGGGCACTGCAGACATATAGTGTACATACATGCAGGCAAAACACTCAAATACACAAAATTAAAATAATTTTAATCAATTCATATGAATCCTAGATTAAACAGTGTCTCATTCCCAAGATTCTTGTTCCCAACTCAAACCTTATGACGTTATCTTAATGAGAAAGAGGGTCAAATTGATGTCATACTGGATCAGTGGGCACCCTAAATTTAATGACTGATGTCTTTATAAAAGGCCATTTGGATCTATGACCAAATTAGTGAGTAAAATTGCTTGTCACACAAGCCAGACAGCCTAGTTCTATAACTAGAACCCACAGTGAAATGAAAGACCTTGACTCCCAATTGTTGTCTTCTATTCTTCACATACATGACATGCACACACACACACACACTAAAACAATAATATTTTTTAAAAGGTGTCTCTGGTGTTGTTCCCGAAGGTAGAGCACATTATGTGATGATGGAAAAAAGATGTTTTGTTCCATAGTAACAGAGAAGCTGGTTGGACTGCAGTCAGACTAGGTTGAGAGGGAAGTGAAGCTGTATGTGATGAACTGGATATTTACCTGAGGAGTCCACCAAGCAGAATAGGGGAAGGTCTGGTCTGCTTCCTCCTTGCTATAACTAGAGCTATGGGGAATTCTCAACCCATCCATATTAGAAAAGATTTATTAAGACAGCCCTGAAGATGACACCACAAGTAGACCTGGATAACCTTCTCAGGACAGTGTCACTGTATGAGTGATCGATCCAACTCTCCATCACAACAGATGCCAAGAACGGAGATGAGGTTATACAAAAAGGAACTGATTTAATAACATGAGTTTTCTTGACATACCTAGGAAACCCAGGACAGAAATCAGTTTCCAGAATTCTGGGCTTCCAAGAAGAGAAAACCAGCCACTAGAACTGCTCAGTTGTTAACATTTGTTACCCTTCAAAAAAAAAAGGAAGAATGGGAACTAGAGCCGTGATTCAGAAGTTAGAGCACATCCTGCTCGTCCTGCTGACCCCAGTTCAGGTCCCAGCACCCATACCAGGAAGCTCACAACCTCCTGTAAGTTGGATCAGACACCTCTTCTGGGGACACACACACACAAAGCATACACACTCACAAAACAAAATTTAAAAATTAAATTAATCTTTAAAACAGAGAAAGGGGAAGGAAGATGATTCTGGAGCTATCAGAGAAAGCATTTAGGCCACTGTGCTTCACATAAAGAAGGTGGTACCCGAACAGCCAGGGTGCCTGAGGCGCAATCCTTGTTGCTCACATAACCCAGCAATGGAGGCAAATAGAGCTTCTTGAGTTGAATTCATGTTGGTCCAGAGACCGATAAATTGAAAAGAAAAGGTTATTGGACCTTAACACACATAAGTCAAAATGGAGGAACAGAAATGGGTTATGCCGCCAGGCAATGGTGGCCACCAGCACTTGGGAGGCATTGGCAGGGATTTCTGAGTTCGAGGCCAGCCTGGTCTACAGAGTGAGTTCCAGGACAGCCAGGGCTACACAGAGAAACCCTGTCTCGAAAAACAAAAAAAAAAAAAAAAAAAAAAAGAAAGAAAGAGAAGGAAAAAAAAAGAAAGAAATGGGTTATCCCAAGGACCCTTCCCCACCTCCATTTACACAGAAATGTAATCCCTGACCCACAGTGACTGAAGTTGATCTGGGTAGATGTCAGTCCGAACTCTAGGAGCCGAAAGCATCACTTCATTAAACCCATTCTCTCCGAATGAGGAGTGCTTTTCTGATCCACTGTTCCTTTCACTGTTTTCTTTTGTTTATTGTTCTGTTTTGGTCTTGAGGCAGGCTCACATTGAGTGGACATGGAACCCAATATGTAGCCCAGGTTGGCCTTGAAATCGTGATTCTTCTGCCTTCACTTCCTTAGTGCCCTGGGATTATAGACAGAGGCCACAAGTCTGACTTCCCTTGTTCTTGATTCTTGGTTTCCTGCTCTGTAGTCTGGGATTCACCTTCCAGGCATCGCTCTCTCTGCAGAGTAATGGATTACATTTTCAGTGGACCCCTCGATCTCTCAGTGCGTCCACCTACAGAAACATGGAAGCCCAGGGACCTCTTTTTATTTTACTGTTTATAGCCCTTTGGAAACCTTGTTGTTGTTAGACAATTTCTCTTTAACATTCTGTGAGTTTCCAATAAATCTGATTTGGAGCCAGACCACAGCTGCACAAGCCACAGTCGTCAGGCTTTCTAAACTAAGGCCTTTTCTGCTTTGAGGAGGTGCCTGGTCGGTGTTAGGAGCTCACCCGGCCATCTGAAAAGGATCTACACAGTCCCACCTTAAGTCAATACTCATCCATTCTTTGCTCAGAAATTATTTCTTACCGGGCGGTGGTGGCACACGCCTTTAATCCCAGCACTTGGGAGGCAGAGGCAGGCGGATTTCTGAGTTCGAGGCCAGCCTGGTCTACAGAGTGAGTTCCAGGACAGTCAGGACTACACAGAGAAACCCTGTCTCGAAAAACCAAAAAAAAAAAAAAAAAAAAATTATTTCTTATTTTGAGAATCTTTTGTGGAAAGACTGTTCTGGACTCCGCCCACGGCCTCCGCCCACAGTTCTGCCTTCTGCCTGCAGACTCCAAACTCCTGGACCTCCCCTCTCTTACAATGCTTATTTCGTGCTGCTAAAAGAAGCCAACAGACACACTCAGCATCTATCACGGGAGTCGTCACAGCCAGATCTGCAGGTTTCCTCTGTACATTCTCTCCTCTCCAATAGCACTAGCTGTCCTACCACAAGATCACACGGGCTGTCCTTTCTGCCATCCCCGCCACGCCACACCACACCCACCCCCATGTCATTGCAACAGCCACTAACGGTCTCTGCTCCATTTTCCAGCCTCCAGCCATCACTCAGTCCCAAAGTTTGTCCGCATGTCATGAAATCTTATTATAATAGCATTTCCATGCCCATGTACTAATTTCTATTTCAGTTAGCCTGGACTACATACATTACAAAGGAAAAAAAAATCAAATACTTAGAGCCCTGGACTCAGCCATGGAGGATGTACTCTGCTGGGCGATTTGTCTCTGCCACACATGGCTTCTGCTGAGTCACTCACGGACTCACAGCCAGCTGCTGCCTCAGCTAGGGAATGAAGGAACTAAAGAGTCTCTCTCATATGCTCAGCCCTGGGATCGCTGACAGTGCTGGGCTAGGCTGGGCTGGGCTCCACTCATTCTGCACGGGGTTTGTTCACTTTCCAGGAGCCGGCATAGCTCCTTTGGGAAAGAAAGCAGAGGCTGCAAGTTTCCCCGAAGAATGACTCAAAACTCGCATATTTCCCCTTGTCCCTTTAGCTGCATCTCATTTGCTTGAGTGGGTTACAGCACAGAGGAAAATTATATAAAAGTGGAAACTGAAGGCTTTCACTTCTTGGTATGTTGGGAGCCTATAGGACCAGGGGTAATGGGATGCTCCGAGCAGAGGAGAGGCTCTGGCTCAGTGTAAGAGCTCATGGATACAGGACAATGACGAATGAAGGACCTTCCTCAGCAACTGAAGAGTCATACAGAAAGAGAATCACACAGCTCTTCCCTTGCATCCCCATACCGGCCATCTGAGCAACCACAGTGAGCATCTCGAGTGTCACCATGATTCTGTTCCCCTGACAGCAAGGGACTCTCTTATGAAGCTCTGCAGCACAATTGTTTCCCCATGGGGCTGAGACAGACAGCTGGGCAAAGGACAGACAGGGACAAAGCCGTGGGGTTGACAGACTCCCACCACAGTATGAGCTCCTGTTCCCAGAAAGGTCTTTCCAGCCTCACAGTTGTGGAGGAGCAGTGTAGGAGGGCCCTATCTCCACCCAGGGGTAAAAGCAGGCCCAGAAGGGGCCTGGGCCTGGCGTTGAGCTTTAGAGTCCAGCAGTTCTGGGCTGATGTCTCAGGCACTGAGAAAAGGGTACGGAGCAGAGGGTGGGGAATAGGGAAGTTGACCTGTCCCCAGAGAATGTCTAAACAGAGCCTTCCCTTCCTGACTTGCCTTTTGCCTTTCTGAGCTGCTGTCAGCAGGACCTTTGCATTAGTGTCAGAGTTAGTCCCAAGCCTGTCATGTTTCACCAAAGGAACACTATCCTCTTCCAATCCTCAAGGTTTACTCACTATCCTCAGCCTCTTGTCATGAGCAACTGAGGCTCAGGCCTCACCAGGACACCTTCCCTCAGCTCCTCACCCTTACCCACACCCAGCTCTGTACTGGGCTACCCTAGAGTACACAGTCATTCACAACCATGTTCCCTGAGTTGAGTTCAAGCAAAGGAGCCGCTCATGCCCAGCCCTGCCCTTGGGTCCCTGCAGACCTGGACAAAGGGCCATTTCCCCTTGACAAGCTGATGGATGTTTTTTTCTCTCAGGAGAGGCTCTTAAAGCCTAGGAAATATGGTCTCCCATATTTCTCAGAGCTGCTCTGAGGACAGGGACACTATATCTGAAGTCTCCCTCTCCAGCCACCACTCCTTCCTGGAATTTTCCATAGATCCTTGGATGTTAGGAAGGAAAGGACAAACCAAGAGGTGATCAGAGAGTGGTGTACACAGGGAGCATTCTTGTGCCCTGCACAAGCTCCTACACATCTCAGACATAGCACACATACCATGAGTGGTAACACTAGTACACACATGCTGTAAGCATGTGAGCATCCACACACATCTACACACACCACACACACACACACACACACACACACACAATTTGTGCTCATGTCCCACGCTTATATGCAGATATACACCATAAGCATACCCACAGAGACACAGACATGAACATGTGTCTTAGTTACTTTTCTATTGCTGGGATAAGACACCATGACCAAGGCAACCTATAACAAGAAAGCATTTATTTGGGACTTATAACTTCAAGAGGGGTAGAGTTCGTTGTAGAATGGAGGTATCAGGCATCAGGTCTCTGGAGCAACAGCTGAGAGCTCATATCTTGAACCATAAGAAGGAGGCAGAGAACAGACTGAAAATGACACAGGTCTTTTGAAACCTCAAACTCCGCTCCATTGACTCATCGCTTCCAATGAGGCCACACCTCCTAATGCTTCCTAAACAGATCCACCAACTGGGAACCAAGCATTCAAACATAGGATCCTACTGGAGTTCGTTCTTATTCAAACCACTGGATTCCACTCCTTGGTCCCCAGAGGCTTGTGGCCATATCATAATGCAAAATGCATTTAGTCCAATTTCAAAAGTCCTCAATCTTTCAGTCTCAACACTGTTTAAAATCTAAGTTCAACATCTCTTCTGAGCTCAAGACAATCTCTTAAGTATAAACCCCTGTAAAGTCAAAAAGCAAATTACATGCTTTCAACATTTAATGCATAGAATTAACCATTAACTGATCCGAAAGGGAGTAATAAGGGCGTGGTGAGGAAATACCGATCAAAGCAAGACCAAAACCCAGACAGGAAAACTGCAAGCCTGTAGCGCCATGTCTGATGTCGGAGGGCTTAGTCCAGCTTCGCTGACTGCAACTCACGCAATGGCCTTTCAAGGCCTCATGCCCTCAGAGGGCCTTCATTCAATGACTGACCAGCCACACAGTACCCAGCCTCAGCAGCTTTCCTTAAGCAAGGAGGAAGATTCCACAGTCCATTCTCTTACATGTCCTTCAGGAGTCTACAGCCAGATATGGAAGACAGTGCCTGCTTGGGATGGGCCTGGACCCTTTGAATCATGTCTGCTGCATCTTTCCATTGTTGTTGCTTTGTGGGAGTCAAAACTTCCTCAGGTCTATCCTTTCACAACTTGGAAGCTTCGCTGGATAAGGTTTCACCCTGAGGGCACCTTTCCTTTTACTCAGGCCTCACCTTGATCTCTTCTTTCAGCACAAACCTTGTCTCCACATCCAATTTCCTGGTATTCTTTTTCTCTTCAAACTCTATATTTTGTGATTCTTTTTGCCTGACTTGTTCTTTTTCATCGTAGCCTGCAAAGAGTGATTACTAATAACCATGTGACAGAGTCCATATTAGGCGGTCTTGAAATCTTCTCCACCAAAGAAATTAGAAATCGCTTTTCAGGTTGCCTCAGGTAAATTCTTAGGACAAGGGTAAAAGCAGCCAGATTCTTTGTCAAAATACTACAGACATGGCTCCTATCCAGTTGCTGTTAAAGTCTTCACTTCCCTCTGAAGCCTCTCTAAGCCTCTGGGCCTCCACAGTTTACATAGCTCTCAGCATTACTGTCTCCCAAGCTCCTACTAGGATAGCCATTAAGTTCTACGTGGACCTGTTCAGCTGCTTTCTATCCAAAGTCCCAAAGTTGTTCAGGTTCATCCAAAAAAATCCCACAATGTCAGGTCTGTCCCAGTGCTCCCCCCCAACTCCCTATACCAACTTTTGTTTTAGTTACTCTTCTATTGCTGTGATAAGACCATGACCAAGAGAACTTACAAAAGAAAGCATTTATTTGGGATTTACAGTTTCAGGGGGTAGAGTTCATGGCAGAATGGAGGTAGCAGGCATCAGGTCTCTGGAGCAACAGGTGAGAGCACACATCATGAACCCCAAGAAGAAGGCAGAAAACACACTGGGAATGGTCCAAATCTTTTGAAACCTCAAAGCTTACCCACAATGACATACCCTCCCAATAAGCCCCCACCTCCTAATCCTTCTAAACAGCTCTTGTAGGGGACAAACATTCAAGCACATATGGGTCTCTGAGGGCCTTTCTTATTCAAACTACCACAGCATGTATGCTCAGATTCCACACTCTCATATGGACACACATACTCCAGAGCGTGTATACACCACACACACACAACACACAACATGAACATGTGTGCTCATGCTCCATACTCACAGGCCAACAACATACAATGAACACCACACACAGATTTACATAACAGACACACAACCACAGACACTAGTAGCTCGCATGCAGACACAGACACACAGATACTCACAGCATCATATCCAAGTCAGCATGCATCTATAAGTACACCTTCCTATCAGGAGCCCACGGGCACTCACACCATCACACAGGAACCAATACGAACACAAAGAAGACATGGGGGCACACACATGCTGCTGCCAACACACACACACACACACACACACACACACACACACCAGGCACTCCTACAGGCATATTTACACGTGGTTTACAATAAAAGACACCTTATCATGCTGGATCACACCAGATCACCCTGAAGCTGGGGGCATCCATCCCTACAGCCTGGGAGTTGACAGGATCTACTGTATGGTCGTCCATGGACTGGGATAGGACTAGGTAGGGTTCTCGAACTCTGAGATGTCTTGCAAGGGAGGAAAATGCACTGGCCATATTGCTGGCATGTGACAAGTCTATTCCTAGGCCAGTGTCCAATAGCATTGTAAGCCTAAAGGTGACAGACAGACAGATAGGCAAGCAGACAGTTCTCCCAGCAGCAGGCTAGGGAAAAACTGCAACACAATGTCTGAACTGTGGAGCAGCTCCCCGGGGAGCCCAGGAGGCCTTAACATCCTACCCACCCCCACTGAGAGGGAGAGAACAAAGCCACCAGCCTTGCCCTCCCCTCCTTGGCTAGGAATCCCAGACTTGCTGCTCCAGCAGATTTCCAGGGATGGGAGGAATCGATGAAGCTCAGAGCATTTACAGCCAGTGGGAAAAACCGTCTGGGCCTCCCTGACACCAGAAATAAATGACTCTGCCAGCAGAAAACCACTCAGACGCAGCCAGAATGACCCGCTGGAGAGAGCATTCACCTTGAGGAATGGAAGGTGCTGGCGGCAGACACTGTCTGTGTAGTCTGGAGTCATATCCCAGCCCCGAAGTCCCCACAGCCTGAACCACAGCCACCAACAGCTCTGCCAGGCCATCTCTCGTCTCCAAGGCACATGACACAGAGGTCTAGAAGGCCAGCCCTTTCCAAGAAGCAGCTGCTTGGATGCATCTAGCTACAGGCAAAGGTAAAATCTTAGTGTTCTTCTACAGAAAACCTGGTTGCTTTTGTCCCTGTCACCCCCAGAGTCTGCTGGTAAGCTCTAAAGCACAGTGGGCTCTGGTTCTCTGGCTTGAGAAGGAACCCACTGCCTGCGTATCAGCTCATGTGTTTCTGAGAGTCCCTGAAGGGATCCCACCTGTGGTCACGAGAGAGGCTGGTCAGTTGCCTATGTATGACAGCTGCAGATTTGATTCCCTCTTGTTAGGGCCCGTGTTTACCAGACACTGCTACTTGTGACGAGCACCACTGGGCCCACCAGGCACCTCAGAGGAGTCATCTTCCCAAATACAAAGCTTCTCCCACGGGAGACCACCCTCCCACCTTGCCACCATATCTAAGGCAGGCATCTGGAGCAGGGCTGCCTGGGGCCCACTCCCTGCCTCATGACTCAAAAGCCATAGTTCTTATCTTAAAGGGAGTAAGAGATAGTTTATCCTGGAGCCATTTTGAGTGACCAATGGTCTGGAAATACAGATTAAGCTTATCCCAAATTCCACATTCCACTGTGGAAGCAGTTTCAGGAAGTCGAAAGGCATAAATCAAGGCAACTTTAGAATAAAAGGGTGGGTACATCAGAGAGGCTGTTACAGAGAACAGAGAAACTTTTCTAAAGGTTCAACATGCTGTCTGGTGACATTTTTAGCTTTTGAATTGGTGGAAGCTAGTGGTTTGCTAAATTAATAGATTCTAAAAAGCTTAGTATCTGACAAGAGTCAATTCTGACACAGAGGCGGGCAAGGAACGTCTGGTCTGGAGGGCTAACTAGCCAAAGATGAGGTAATTAGCCTCTGGACCTGCAACATTCCAGTCTCTCCACAGTGCTCCAGTCCATCAGTTTCCTCAAATGCAACTTCTTTCTAGGAGCCCTTGCTCCCAAAGGAAATGACTTCGGCAGTTATCAGTTCTTTGATGGTTACAATAACAAGATATCTGAGGCTGAGTACTTTATGAAGAAAAAAAGGTGTATTCAGCCAGAGTTCTAGCCACACGTTACTTTGTCCCTACATAAAAGCAAGGGGTCTTTCTATGCCACTGAGTTTGGTAACCTGGATTCTCCTGTTTTCAGAGGGAAAAAGTCACTCTGTTGCCAGTACTAACATAGTAGCATTCCTTCTAGGCTCTGCCCAACAGTTACCTAGCAACAGCCTTGCTCATACCTGCCTCTTTGGCCTCTCCACTCACTCTGATCCCTCTCCCTCTCTCTGTTCTCTCTCTCATTCTCTCCCCATATATATGTGTGTGCGTGTATGTATGTATGTTATGTCTCTCTCCCTCTTCTTACCTCCCTCCCTCTCCCCACCTCTCCAAGTGTTCCTGGTCAGCTTCTTCTCTTCGTTTCCTTGCTTTTCCTTCTTCCTTCTCTTCTCATTCTCATTCTCATCTCTCTCTCTCTCTCTCTCTCTCTCTCTCTCTCTTCTCTCTCTCTCCTCTTTTCTGTCCCCTCTCTTCTGTGACTCTACTCCCTTCTCAATCCTCCTTCCCATTCCCCCAAATAAACTTCATTTTATACTAGACCCATCTTATGACTGGTACCTGGGGGAGGGGCGGTTGCCTCAGTATGTGCCCCTTGTCGTACATACATATCAGCTCAGATTTGATGCTCCTGCCACATCACACCTCATTTACAAAGCATATCTTCATGATTCAGTTTGTTTATGTGGTGCTTAACATAAGTGACCCCATTTTAGGTTATTCTGGTCTGGTGGCACCTACTGCAAGAGTTCAGTTCCAAAGGGGAAAGTCCAAAAAGGGAGAACCAGGAAGGAGGAGGGTCATGGAGAGAGGTGGAGGGGGACCCACGAAAATGCAGTAGGTAGAAAGTCACTGGACTTGAGCACGTTGTGTGTGTGTGTGTGTGTGTGTGTGTGTGTGTGTGTGGTGCGCGCACTGGCGAGTGTGAAGACAGACATCAGCTGGTAGCAGCAGACCAGGATGTCTCGGGACCTGAAGGGCAACCATCTCATTCAGTCGAGGAGGTACCTAGCCCTCTGTTCACAGCTCCACACTCCCATTGTGCCTGCAGACAAGGAGAAGGTGCATGCCTCTTGGTGGGTGTGTCTGTCTGTCAGAGGCCCTGAAGTCATGCAGGCTGGCAAATCACTCCAGCCGCTCTGCTGACAACCTGTTTCCCTATGCATCCAACACAGAAAAAGATGTCTGCCACCTCTCTGCATATAACTAGAGAAAGAGATTAGAGACTCTTTATTCTGTGTGCGTGCATGTGTGCATGAATACGCGTGTGTGTTGCGTGTGTGGTGCTGTGTGTGTGGTGTGTGTATATGTGTGTATGTTGTGTGTGTGTGTGTGTCTGTATTATTTTAAAATCTGACTGCAGCTAAGATGGTTGTCCTGAGAGGATAACAGAATCCTCTGAGGAAGAGAAACTGCTCTTTTGTTTGGGAAAACACCTTAATGGATCTTTTAATTATGCAAAGCAAAGCCCCAGGGCTGCTTCAGGCTACAGGATGAGAAATCAGAAAGCTAAATTGCACGGCTTAATATGTTCAGGAAATTTTGTGAGTTTATCCTAGGTGGTAACCTTAGAAAGGGGGCTCTACCTAGAAAAAAACAAAACAAAAAAACAAAAACAGAGACCCGAGAAAAATGCTTGCTAACAAGGAGAACAGACTTGCTTCCCCAACCCAGTGCCTTTTGCTCGGGGACAACTTGGGTTTCCCACAACACCTCAGAGTCACTTTCCCTAGGAGGCTAGGATGCTGAGTTATAAGTATTACAACTTCCGACAGTTTTACTGCTGCAGACTATGAAATTTTATTATAATGCAGTCAACTAGCACAGGGAATGATAAGATGGAGTCGTGGCATCTGGCGATGGAGCAGATTCAGGAGAAGTTGTTCATTCAGCTTGGTTTGCAGGCTTACTTCCTCTCTCATTTTGTCATCAAATCATCAGTGAAGTCTGCATCACTTGCTAATAACTTGTGAGGTCCTCGCTGTCTGGGGGGGGATGCTGAGACTTGCTCCAGTATGTATACAAGAAATAACAGACGTAGTCACACCAGGGCTCGACCTAAAATTAAGTGTGTTCTTTATCTTTGATTATGTCCTTCTTTAAAAAAAAATTTTTGTTTAATTTTTAATGTCTGGGGTGAGGTGGCATGGTGTCCACCATGAGCTGCCCTCGGAGGGCAGAGGCTTCAGATTCCCTAGAGCTGGAGTTAGGGGTGGTTGTGAGCCATCTGTTACAGGTTCTGGGGACCAGACTTGGGTCATCTGCAGGAACAGTCATGTTCTTAACCACTGAACCATCTCTCCAGCCTTCTATGTCAAGGTTTGTTTTTTTTTTTTCTTCTCCTGTGTCCTTAACTGACAAAAGTAAAAATCCTCAACCTATAATCACCTTTCTTTACATTAGAAACTTTGTACAGGTGTTTGAAAATAAAGTCTGACATGAAGCCATCACTTCTGAAGGCCACCGTGGTCAAAAGCACAGGCCCCTTTTGCAGGGACTGTCTGTGATGAAGCTTCCTGCAGCATCTGCAGCAGCTGTGGAACACAGTGATTACGAATGTGACCACAGTCACGTCAGCATTTTAAAGAAGCCTCGTGAAGACCACCGGACACCTTTCCAGATACTTCTACCACCTTCGCTCTTCGCCCAAACCGATCGTTTGTTTTGTCTTGTTTTTCAGACCTGATCCCTCCACGTAGGACTCTGTCATTTTTATCTTTGCATATTTGCTCCAATTCTGTTCCTCAGGGTCCTGGCTATTCTTCTTATCCTGATGACATAAAGAAATAAGGCCCCTATGGCATCTACATTCTCCTAATTGATTCTCTCGTCCCTCATCTTAAGAGTAGGTCACCACTCTAGGCCAAGACCTGTGCCAGGTACAGGGAAGACAAGACCGCAAAGGGGTCGTCTGTTGTCAAGGAATTCACAGTCTGAAAGAGAGAGACCCACAGCAAATATATATTGTGTGTGTGTGTGTGTGTGTGTTGTGTACATATATTTATTGCTGTAGCTGCACTATTGCAGAAAGCAAAGGACCACAGGGCAGCAGAAGAAGGGACATCCAGAGTCTCAGGCAAGTCAGGGCAGGACCTGGAGCAGAAACCTGAAGAAGAAACCGTGGAAGGACATGAATTGTTGACTCACTGCTAGACTCATGCTTAACTACCTTCCTTAAAACAGCCCAGGCCCACCTGCCCAGGGAATGGAGCTGCCCACAGTGGGCTGGGCCCTCCTGTGCCAATAAATAATTAAAACACTCTTCCACAGACATGCTCACAGGGCAACCAGGCCTAGGTAATTTCTCAGTCAAGGCTTTCCTCTCAGAAGACTTAGATGATGTCAAGTTGGGCACATAAAACTAACTAGGTCAGATGTGGATTCTGGATTTGACCCTATGAGATGGAACATTCTAGATCTGTAGGTAGTTCTCCTGCCATTACACAAAGAGAGCCAATTGAGAAAAAGCAGAGCCCGACAGACAGACAGCTTTCTAAAGCCCTTGGATTTAGACATTCCTGAAACCACCCCAGACTTGAATATCCACTTACACAAACCAGTACGTTTTTCTTGGTGATCCACAGTGTATCCCACGCTTGGAGACTAGTGTAGAGAAACAAGCAGGCTCAGAGCAGAGAAGGAGGTGGGAAGGACAGAGCAGCGATGCATCCAGTGTGGGCCATGCCTAATTTGAGGTGCCCACAAGACCTCTGATAAAACATTCAACATCAAACTTACCTGGAGCTCCTAGGATGAGCCCGACTGTTGGTGTAGACATAGAATCAGACAAGACACTTAAGGGAAGAGAGATCTGATTTTAAGCCCAAAAGAACGATGCCAGGAAGGGGCTACCGAAAGAATAAAAGAAAGAGTGCTTCAGAAAGACATTATGTTCACAAAGACATCAAGGCCTGGAAAGGCCTGGCCCTTGCTCTCACACTCTGGCTAAATTTTTGAAAGCCAGAGGGGGAGGGGACCCTTCACCCCTGTGTGTATCTGTTATGAATCTCCAGAAGCTATACAAGGAACCAGCCACGTGGGAGAGAGGGTACATGGGGACAGGGACGACGCATTTCTTGTTAACTTTGCACATCACACTGAAAAACAAAAGCTTCTTACCCGGATGGTCCTGAGAGAATAAGGTACTCTCTACGATGACCCCCAAATTAACAAAACCATAATTGGGATTATTAAATGAATAGATCAGAATTCCGTAGAGGAAATATTTGCTCAAGCAAACCCTCCTCGATTCAATAGCTCTTTCAATTAAGTTTCTCTAAAATTTTGGATTTCCACCGACTATCTGCTGTATTTAGGAGGATTTGTAAACCACTTCCCAAGCAGTTAAAATGTGTGAAATGTCTTTGCCAGAAAGATCCATGGGGACCATTGCCAAAACATACAGAGAGGTAGGGAGGTGTCTGAAGCATTACCTGTCACAGCAGGACACCATTTTCTTGAGCACCATTTCATCAACCACTGAGTGAGTGTACCCTAACCTCTCACCCCTAGCATCCGACAGTGGCCCGGTATCTTGATAATTTTCTGAAGCACAGGTGGTGTGGGGGTGGGGGAGGGGGAGGCTGCTCAGCTCTCCAACTGGCAATCGTTTTGAAGACAGCTCAAGGATAGGAGCGGGTAAGAATCACACAATAAAAGATGGGCGCAAAGCTTTGAAGGGAAATACTGAACCACACCTGCGACACACGGGTTACTCTGAGAGTGCTTTTGGGCACCCTATACTGGGAGAGCCGCCGATGGAGAAAGAGAGGCAAAGCTCTAACCGACTATGGTGGCTTGAATGTCTCTCCCCTCCCCTATCTGTATCTAGAAACCTGTCGGAGCCGTTCCGCCATCGGAAGATGGCGCGGTTCCCTGCTTCCTGGTTGCTCTCGAGAGTAACGCTGATGTCGGGAGCCGTTCCGCATTGGAAGAGGGCGCCGGTTCCCTGCTTCCCGGTTACTCTGAGAGGTAACGCATGCGCAGTTGTCCACTAGATCTTGCAAGCTGTTTCCCTCTGATTGGCTTACGCTGAAGCACCAATGAGGGGCGCACACGCCATACGAGCCCTATATAAGTTACGAGCTCCTCGAGCTCGGGTCCTTCTCCATCTTGGAACAGAGCGGAATAATAAAGAGTGCTGTCAGAAGAATCCTGTTTGCCGCGTCTTCTTATCGGCGAAGTGGGCGCGACAAAGTGGTGCCGAAACCCGGGAACGGCCGAACCCCCGGCGAGGAACGACTCGAAGGACCCCGGACTGCTCGTCGGGAGAGGTTTCAGAACTGACGGCGTTAGGAGCCTAGGCGCTTTTCTCAAGGTATGGTTGGTTTTGTGTGGGTCATTCTGTTATATTGCTCGCTTTCATTTTGGGCTTGTTCTGCTGTTTTTGTCTGAATTGTGGGAAAAAAGACAAGATCTGCACGTACCCTTCTGTAATATCGAATAGCTAGCTGTAAGTCTCAGGTAGGTAACTGAGCAGGCACTCCCGCTCCTGTAGAGAAAGGAAGTAGGGAAATCAGCAACTGAAGCCTATGTCTGAAGCGGTGCGGGCACTGCTTCGGGGAAGAATTTGAAGGTTCCAGATAAGGTCATCGTAGAATTCCTAAAGGAGGTTGATAGGATCGCTCCATGGTTCATTACTACTGGGTCCCTGACTATAGGGTCTTGGACAAAATTAGGGAGAGATCTAACTGTGGAGAAGGAAAAGGGGGATTCGACCGGGTACGTGGCCATTATTTAAACTATAAAATCCTGTATAGCAGATGAGAATGCGAAAAGCAATGAAAGAAGGACAAAACTTTTAGATGACCACCAAGACAGTCTATCAGAAGCAGAAAGAAAGGGATACAAAAGGGAAGAGAAAATCACAGAAGAAGATAGAAAAGAAAGAATTAGTAAGAAAAAGAAAAACTTAAAGCCAGGCTTAAAAGAGAAAAAATCGTCAAGGTTATATCCAGTTAGCGCGATTTCGAGAACCCAGGGCCGAGTTTCCTCCGAAGGGGAGACGTCCTCTGGAATAATGACTCGATTTTGGAGATCTCAAAATTTTGAAACAGTTAAATTTTAATTGACCAAGATTATTCCAGTCAGAGCCAAAAGATGATGGAGGGATGGCAGCGTGCCGAAAAGGATTGAAAATTTTGCAGGGACGAACTAGTCCGATTACGTAGCTTTGAAGAGTATCGAACCGGACTGGGTTTTTCGTAGGGCCATTGAGGAGACCATTCCCATACCTTGGAAAAAGGAGGCCCGGGGTAATGGGGTTCCACAAGCCGTTAACCTCCGAAAACTCCTTGCTTGCAAAAAATCTGAGGCAGGAACAGTTGCTTGCTGGAACACTAGAACAGTCTTATTCCCCTTGGAATCCCCAATTTTTGTTATAAGAAAAAATCTGAAAATGGAGATTATTACATTATTTGAGAGCCATAAATAACAAATGCAAATTAAGGGTCGATTAACAAAAGGTTACCCTTTTGTCAGCCCTACCCAAAAATTGGCATATTATAATTATAGATATTAAAGATTGTTTTTTTCATCCCACTACATAAAGGGATCGAGAAAGATTTCCTTTACATTAACCAAGTATTATCCGAGGAACCTGACATTAATTTAGTGAAATTGCTCCCCCAGGGGATGGCCAATAGCCCACATATTCAATTTTGTGGCAGGTGCTATTCCCTTCAGACAACAGTTTAAAAAGATTAGAGTTGTTCATTATATGACGACATTTTTATTGTGTTATTTGATAAAGAGCTCCACAAGAGGCATTTTTAGTCCTGTCTAAAATCTTAAAAACCAAAAATTTTTTATAGCCCCTGTGAAAGGTACAAAGGAAGCTTTAGGTAGTTTTCTAGGCACTATCATAACCCATTAATAGTTAAGCACAAAAATTGACAATCAGGAGGGACAACTTGCAAACTTTAAGACTTTCAAAAATTATTGGAGTATAAATTGGGTGCGGCCTTTCTTAAATTGTCCCACCTCTGAATTAAGCCATTATTTACTATTCTTGAAGGTGAGGCCGCTATTAACATCCCCTCGCATTTTGACTTCCGAGGCAGCCAAAGTATTAGATATGGTAGAAGAGTCTTAAAAAAGCCATCTATTGTTCTTTTGATTTAAGTGCTCCCTATCATTATGTATTATACCTTCCCCACAAAACCTACTGCGGTATTATGGCAAAAATGGCCGTTACTTGGATAATCCCCATATTTCTCCAGGAAAGGTGTTGGGTATTATCCACCCAGTTTGTGATTATGGCCCTAAGAGGTATCCAACAAGCTATAATTCATATTTTTGGTGTTCCCCCAGATTTCTTATTGTTCCATATAAGCAATCATACAAGTGCTGTGTTCTATCATTGATGTATGGGCTATTTTAAGATGCTCGTATTCGGGCACCATTGATAATCATTTCCCAAAACATCCTCTGTTACAATTTGTTTTTAAATAATGCTGTTATTTTTCCAAGCATGACCAAAGTTAAACCCCATTGAAAATGCAATAGATGTTTATACAGATGGATCTAATACTGGAATAGGAAGTTACGTTGCTGAAGGTAAGATTGTTAAGATTTCTTTAATTATACCTCTCCTCAATTAGTGGAATGTGCAATGATTGCAGTGGTTTTAAAACGATTTGATCAACCCCTAAATATAATTTCAGATTCCCATTATGTAGTAAAAGCAGTTCAAATATTAGAAACAGTGGGATATCATTCAATCTAAAAGTACTGTAGCCCACTGTTTTCTGAGATCAGCATATCATTAGAGGTAGGATACATCCCTTCTGCATTGTTCATATACGAGCACATTCTCTATTACCTGGACCTATGGCCGCCGCTAATGATTTTGGCAGATAGAGCCACCAGACAAGTTATGCTAACTCGAGATCCTATTCAGTTAGCCACAGAATTTCATCAATTATATCATGTACCAGCAAATACTCTTAAAATCAAATTTAAATTGTCCTCGTTCGCAAGCCCGAGATATTGTTCTTAAATGCACGGGTTGTGCAGAGTTTAGACCTTCACCGTCCTTGGGAGTGAATCCTCGAGGACTTTTACCATTACACCTTTGGCAAATGGACGTTACTCATATTCCTTCATTTGGTAAACTAAAATATGTTCATGTTTCCATAGATACCTATTCTGGCATCATTCATGCCACGCCTCTGTCAGGGAAAAGGTGGCTAATGTAATTACCCATTTGCTTAGAGGCATGGGCAGCTTGGGGGAAACCCCAACAGTTAAAGACAGATAATGGCCCAGCCTATACATCTAAGACTTTCCAACAATTTTGTCTACGGATGGGTGTACGCCAACTATACTGGCCTGCCATAATAATCCGCAAGCACAAGGAATTGTGGAGCGTGCCAATGGCACCCTCAAAGTGACATTACAAAAACAGAAAGGGGGGATAGGCCCTGGCAAAGGACCTAAGATCTCCACCTCCCTGGCCTTATTTACCTTAAATTTTTTAAATTTGGATTCTGCTGGCAAACCCGCAGCAGACAGACATGCCTCCCCCAGTTCTTTGCGAGAAGAAGTTAGATGGAAAGATGTCATTAATAATATATGGAAAGGCCCGGATCCAGTATTAATACGATCCAGGGGAGCATTTGTGTTTTCCCGCAGGATCAAGACAATCCGATTTGGGTCCCGGCACGATTGACCCGACTGGTAAAAACAGGATGGGAAGCCCCCTGAGCCTGATCCTATGGCTGCTGAGTCTGATGCTGTTATGTGCGACCACACACCCACCACCACAACCGCAGCTGAGATGGGAAATTATGACAACGTTCCTGAGACCTATGCTGGTCATGCATAGTTCATTAACCTTGTTTGGACAAAAGCGCGATTTTAGTATTACGGCTGTTATTGTGGCCATCATAGCCACTCCTGCAGTTGCTGCCTCCTTGACTGTTTCCTCATTGGCCCTGTCGGACAAGTGGCCACTGTTAACACTTTAAATAATTTGTCATCTTCCCTTACTCAAGCTATTGATACACAAGCCTCTTTAAATACCCAATGGAAAGGTGCTTGATGATAGTCAATAGATATATTGTGGCAATTGGCTCAATTAGGGTGTAAAACGAAATTCCCTGGCTTGGTGTTACATCCGTCCAATATGATAATTTCACGAGGGCAGCCATCTCTCAAAAGAACTTTCTCATTTATTGTAATATAATTGGCTGACAAAATTTGATGAGACCATGAGAAGGTTACGATTGGCTATTATTCAAACTAATTCTACCCGATTTGGTATACTATTGGCTGGTGGACTAGTGCTCTCTCTTTGGATGCTTAACAAACTGAAAAGACAACAGCGACAAAACAAAGTGGTCATCGCGCAGGCTTTACTTGCGGTAGAACAGGGAGCATCCCCCCAAACTTGGCTTAATATGCTCAGACATTGAGACTCTGCTCTGACTAGACATCTCTGAGGGCTCAGGTTCCCATTGCACCAGAGTGCGGTCGAGCGGATCTGTACATCTCCCAGGGCTCGTGTTCCCATTGCACGGGATAAAGGTGTACAGAGTCTCGCCCACACGGTCACTTCGAACGCCGGAAGTTGAGGAGGCTTTTGGCTGATCAGTGACGTAGTGGTACATCTGTTTGACATTTTAATATAAAGTAAAGGGGGAGATGTCGGGAGCCGTTCCGCCATCGAAGATGGCGCCGGTTTCCCTGCTTCCTGGTTGCTCTCGAGAGTAACGCTGATGTCGGGAGCCGTTCCGCCATTGGAAGATGGCGCCGGTTCCCTGCTTCCTGGTTACTCTCGAGAGTAACGCATGCGCAGTTGTCCACTAGATCTTGCAAGCTGTTTCCCTCTGATTGGCTTACGCTGAAGCACCAATGAGGGGCGCACGCCATACCGAGCCCTATATAAGTGACGAGCTCCTCGAGCTCGGGGTCCTTCTCCATCTTGGAACAGAGCGGAATAATAAAGAGTGCTGTCAGAAGAATCCTGTTTGCCGCGTCTTCTTATCGCGAAGTGGGCGCGACAAAACCCTAGTCTCTGCCTGTGCGGGCTGAGGGTGCTTTGAGGGTTCAATGAGATGGCCACCTCCCTGCAGTATGTCTGTTTCTATAAGCCGGGCCTGAGGGCTGCTGGCAGAAGAATTGAGCTGAGCCTTTAGCTTGCCACAGAGAATGATAACACTTGCACCTCCTTGGAGGAAGGTGGAAAGCCATGTCTTATGGGATCAGACCATCACAGAGCCCATACTTCAGCAAAAGACAGTCAGATCCTCACAAAAGGCTTACCTTCCCGGAACTGAAATATAACGAACGAAGCCTATGGACAAACTCCCCTACAAACACCCCTTCGATCAATCAACCAATTAACCCAGGGCTTACACCCCGAACACCTCCCTTACCAATGCTCAGCTAATCCTCTCCCCACCTTAAATCATGCAAGGACTAGGTTAGAGGAACTAGAGCCCTCAGGAGCTGTACGGAGGAAGGCGGGGTCCAGGAGGACACTGGTGGGAGTGTTTGTGCTCTTCCAGTAGAGGGCAGCAATGAGCAAGAGCCACAACTTTCAGGTCTACTTGCTTATATCTCGAATACTGAGGAGGAAAACCTTCCTTTGGTTCAAATTGGTGACTGTTCAGCGCCAGGAAGAACTTCTTATGTAGGAAGATTTTAACAGCAGAATCCACCCATTTGAGGACTCACCCACTTGCTTGAAACGCACGATGTTGAGTGTGGCTGATTGTACTTTTGCAAGATAGTCACAGCGATATCAACCGATCCCATGCATCTTTTGGCAACTTGACTTTGCCACCCCTCCCGGAAAGCGAGTTTATTTCCCTCTTGTGTCTAAGCAGTCTGGTCCATTCAAGCACCAGGCAGGGCCTCTAACCGCCCAGGCACCTTCTGCTACCCGCCCTCACACTGGTCTCTTGGAGTTCTCTTGGGGTTCTAGCACTGGAGACCTTGATTCTATAGACTATACACAGAGAGAGAGAGAAAGAGAGAGACAGAGAGAGAGAGAGACAGAGAGACAGAGAGAGAGACAGAGCAAGAGAGAGAAAGAGAGAGAGAGAGAGCTAATATTTCCCCCCCTCTAAGTCAAAACAGGCCAGGTTCTGGAGAACTAGATACCATCCTAAATACAACCTGAAATCCCTCCAAACAATCCAAATGATCTAGTTGTCCTGTGTCTCATGAGAACACTTTCTTGAAAAGTCACCTACACAAGAATCTTCCTTTTGGGACATGTGGCATGCATCTAAGAGAGATAAAAAGAAATTTCAACTAGTTAGAATTTCGTGTCGCTGGCACAGGCTCTTCCATGTGACATGGTTGACATGATTAGAGTAGATGGGACTGGGTGGAGGAAAGGGGAGAAATGAAAATGGACGGCTCTAATATAGAGCTTTGCTATAAAAGAGGAGCCAAATAAAATAACAGAATGATCAGGCATTGAAGAGAAATGAAAATTGTATTGTTTACATAGCGCGGTACCCCTGAATTTGGCAGCTTACATTTATGCTGTTTATTACACAGTGACAAGAATTCCTCAGGGTGATCCTGCCTCAGAGGCTGCACTAAGAGTGCCAGCAGCCAGAAGCCCAGGCAGCCGTGGGAGCTGCCGTCAAGCCTACTCATAGCTCTTGGCCAGAGGTGTCAGTTCCTCTCCATTTGGCCACCCCCTGGGACTGCTCAGGACATTGCCACCCCCAGGCGGATGATGAGAGAGACAGGTGTTTGTAAGCACAGGGACAAGAACTGGTCAAAACACCACTGTCAGTAGCTGCAAAAGCCTGTGACATTGGGGGTAGGCTAAGATCACAGCTACAGAGATGATAAAAAGCCAACTTCTGTATTGTACAGTTCTGTATTCCTTTTTTGATTTTAGACGTTTAAGGTGGACACTTAAGGTGGATACTTAAGGGCTGAGAGATGGCTTTGAGTAAGAGTTTGGGGACAAGCATGAAGATCTCAGTTCAGACACACACTGGGGGGTGTCCTGGGGGGACACTGCTTTGCTGAGGTGACTCAATGGGTAAAGATACTTGCAGGTAAACCAGATGACCTGAATTCAATCCCAGGGACCCATATGGTGGAAAGAGAGAACCAGTTCCTGCAAGTTGTCCTCTGACCTCTATGTGCTGCGATGGACACACACATCTAACAAATAAATAAAAGTGCATTTTAAAAATGTCTTGAAGCCATGCACACCTGCAAGATGGGCACTGAGGGAGCAGAGACAGGAGGCTCACACGGGCATGCTGGCCAGCAGCCTAGGCAGAAAGACTTCAAGTTCCAGGTTCATGGAGAGATTCTCATGAGATTAGGATGGAAAGTCACAGCAGAAGCCACCTGGTATACACATACATAAAACACGTATGCATGTATGAGCACGCCCATATGCACACTCTTTTTAAAAAAAAAAAAAAAAAAAGGTTGAATCTTAAATGAATTTATAGTAGCCATGTCCACTGCAAATTGTATCCACGAGAGAAATGATAAAAGCAGAGAATTTAAAGTGGGTCATTTTTTTTAAAAAGTGATTTTAGGGACATCTATGTGGGTAGAATCCTGGCAAGGTAAGGATTATAAGGAAGCCCAAGGCATTCTGGAGACCCAATATTCTCATTTGTCCACTGACCTTGGGGAGTCAGCGGCTCCTTCTTAGTTCTGCATGGCTTATTGCAGCCTGCTGCCCGTTTGGGGCTGGCTGTGGGCTTTCCCATCAGATCTCATAAACTAGCCAAACCCAGCCATTTGCCACTCTCTAAGGCACAGGACCATTTTCCCAGTTCTCTCACACAGATGGTAACCAGGACAGTTCAGTTCTAGACTCCAGTGTTAGCCAGCAAGACTGAGGCAGGCTGTCTACCTCACCCTTAACTTCAGGGAAGCATCTGCCCTCTGCTGGTGGCTCTACCAGAAAGGTGGCATGTTCCAGCAGCCCCAGACCCAAAGGAATCTCTTGATCTCCCTACCACACCTCCAGGATTATTGATGCCACCCTTAGGTAGAGGCCAGAGAAGCCCCATCCAGGAAACAGAGCGTTCCCATGTGTATAGTCTATGCCTGTCCCACACATTCTTTGGGAATGAAGGAGATGAGACTGAGTCCTGCTGTGTAGCCCAGGTTGACACTGAACTCATTCTATAGCCCAGGCTGCCCTAGAACTAGAGATCCTTTGCCTCAGCTTCCTGAGTTCTGAAATTACAGGTGTGTGCCACCCCACCCATTCCATTGGAGTCCTTAGGGAGTATACACAGAAACTGACATAATGTTTCTCTCCCCCCCTCCCTTATTTGGAGTTTGGTTTGGGCTGGGGAGGTGGCTCTGTGGGCCATCTGCAAAAGCATAAGGACCTGAGTTCAAGTTCCCACCCAAAAGAACAGGTGCTGCAAGGAGGCAGAGACAGGAGGAGTGTCACGGTTTTCTGTCTGCCAACCGAGCTCCAGTCTCAGTAAGAGACCCTATCTCCAAGGGCTAAGGTAGACATTAATAGACCAGGATACCCAATGTCCTCTGGCCTTCCCATGCAAAACGTATGCATATGCACATATATCTCCTTCCCTACACACATATATTAGGAACTTGTATTTTGTATGATTTTAAGTTTACCAGTTATTGTAACTGGTACAGTTTCAATGTTGCTATGGTCAGTGAATTAGCCTTCAAAAAACAAAAAACCAAAAACAAGTAAACAAAAAACCGAACCAGTTAGGAGAATCTGAGGAGTTTAGGAGTCTTTTGCCAGAATACCCACAAAATTTAATTAATATTTCACAGTATTTCAGAAATCCTTTACATCAGAAGGTTGTCTAATCCAAAAGATACAAGAACATGGCTAGAACCCGTCTAGTATTAATAGCCTGTCTAGTCTATCACGTATGGATATGTCTCTCAGGCAAGGCCACTCAGGGTCAAGGTCTTCTCTTTGGTCTTGTCAGCTTCCAAAGACAGGAGTGGTCACTGCAAACACACAGCTTCCCCCTTTCACACACCTGGTAGGATTGAATTAAACCACAATGTCCTTGCTGCCTTTGGGCCTCTTCTTAGATTAACGTCGTATTGAATTTCAATTCATAGCCGGGCAGTGGTGGCGAACGCCTTTAATCCCAGCACTTGGGAGGCAGAGGCAGGTGGATTTCTGAGTTCGAGGCCAGCCTGGTCTACAGAGTGAGTTCCAGGACAGCCCGGGCTACACAGAGAAACCCTGTCTCGAAAAACCAAAAAAAAAAAAGAATTTCAATTCATAACGTACTCATTTCCTCCTTTATCCTGAGCTACTATGCTTCCTTCTCTTCAGTTGTACCCAAAGGATGTCTACCTTTGGGAATCAACAGTCAGCGTTAGATTGAGAGAAAGAAATGAGAGACGGTTTGATTTGAGAGTTGAATTGTCCTTGAGGATATGAGATTTATTAAGTTTATTAACATTGCAGACAAAATGGCAGGGAGAAAACACACACAAACACACACACACCTGTAAACATCTTTCCCAGAGCTCACAAGGACTCAGAGACTCAGTCCTGAAATAATGGCAGAGCACACCTCCATCTGACTGAGATTTCTTGGCCTTGCACATGCTCCACTTGTTCCTCGCTCCAGTTCTTTCCCTATACACTTCCGGGATCAAAGAAAGGCCTGAGGACATTTGGTTTCCCTGTCTTCCTAGCATGGCTCTGCTGAATAAATTCCTTTGCTGTTTCACTATTATCTTCCATTTGATTTCTGGGGAATATGGCTGGACCTGGTTTGGGGGCCTCTCTACAGTCAGACCTAAGAACTCCAGTGACAGTCACAGGGTTGGGTGTTGTGGTTTAAGTTCTGGACACAAGGATAATTCCCAAGGAGGAACCTGTAGCTTTGGTTTTGGAATTCCCAGTGTCCTGAGAGGTGGGCTGCTCTGCTCCTCTGTCTGGCAAACTTGAGGTTAACAAGCTTGAGCGAAGGCTGCTCCACCGCTTTGTCCTGAAACTGGGCCAGCTGGTCTGTGTCTGAGTTACCTTGTCCTGTCCAAATGGGAGTGGAGCAAGGAGAGGCACTGGGTACTGCTGCCAAGCACAGGCTAGACTGAAACGGACCTCAGACCTTCCACAGACTGCTGCTTGGAAGAAATCAGGCCACACCCCTGCAGCCTCTTTACTCTTACACCTGCTGGGAGGAGGTCCTGATTAGCAAGCTGCGGGACCTGCCGCCTTTGGGCTACTTAACCATTCTTGCTGCTTCATGCTGTGGAATCTTCCTCCCCCTCAGAAACCAAAACAGAGAAACATGTTGTCTGGTAGAACTGAAGATGTTCTCTCTCACATACATTCTTGTGTGTGTGTGTGTGTGTGTTGTGTGTGTGTGTGTACTGTGTGCATGATATGTATGGTGTGCATGTGTGTATGTGTGGTATGTGTGTATAGTGTGTGTTCGTTGTGTACTCTGTGTGTGTGTGATGTGTGTGTATGGTGTGTGTGGTGTGCATGTGTGTGTGTGTGGTGTAGGTGTGTTGTGTGCTGTTTATTGTGTTGTGTGTGGCATGTGTGTGTGTTGTATATATGTGTTGTGTGCTGTTTGTGTGTGGTATGTGTATGTGTGGTGTGTGGTGTGTTGTGTGTGGTTATGTGTATGGTCATGGTGGGTGTATATGTGTATGTGGTGTGGTGTTTGTGTCTGTGCTGTGTGTGTTCTGTGTAATGTATGTGCATGGTTATGGTGTGTGTGTGTGTTATGTGCTGTCTGTGTTGTGTGTGTGTGTGATGTATGTGGGCACCTTTGGAGACAAGAAGAAAACCTTAGCTGTCATTCGTCGGGCACTGTGGACCTGGAACTCACTCCCTGGAGCTGAGTTGACAGGGAAGCCCACTGAGAAGTTTGCCTCCAACTTCTCAGTGCTGAGCTTACAAACTCAGATCCATGCTTACAAGCACTTCACTGACTGAACTATCACCCCAGCCCAAGATGTTTTACAGTTTAAAAGGTAATCCAGTACCCTGCTTAGGTGCAGCCCTCTCATGGGGTGACCTGCCTGCAGAACCCTGTTCCTGAAAGCTTGCTGCCTTCAGCCATGAAAAGCAAGGATTGCTATCTTTACATGAAAATTCGTTTTGGAAAAGTTTACTTTTAATTATGTGTATGGGAAGGTGCATGTGCATGTGAGTGCAGATGCTTATAAAGGCCAGAAGGGGGCGTCTGATCTGGAACTGGAGTTACAGGCAGCTATAAGATACCCAACATGGGTTCTGAAAAATTAGACTTGAGTTGCCTGCAAGAGCAGTACTAGCTCTTAACCACTGAGTCATCTCTATTTTGTTTTAATTTGTTGGTTTCCCCCATCTCTAAGACTGGGTTTCTCTGTGTAGCCATGGCTGTACAGGAACTCACTCTGTAGACCAGGCTGGCCTTGAACTCAGAGATATGCCTGCCTCTACCTCCAAGAGCTTGGATTAAAAGCATGTGCCACCACCATCTGGGATTTAAATGTATAATTTATTTTTATTTTTTGTTCATTGGTGTTTTGTCTGTATGTATACCTGTTGGATACCCTAGAACTGGAGTTACAGACAAGAGCTGCCATGTGGGTGCGGTAATTGAACCTGGGTCCCTTGGAAGAGCAGCCAGCACTCTTAACCACTGAGCCATCCCTCCAGCCCCTTATTTTCCTTCCTTCTTTTTTTTTTTTAAAGGAAAGGCAGCCTCTAAGTTCTTGTTACATCACTATTCAATCAGGTAGGGAGCAAGTTTGAGAGAGAAGTAAAAATACTGATACTTGTATAGATTTTTAAAAACTTTTATTTATTTATTTATTTTTTGCTTTTCTAGCGATTTACTTCTTTTTTAACTTTTACAGAAGAATGGCTCTATTAGAGTGGGAAATTAAAATCAGATCTTGCAGAACGTAAAGTTCAAGAAGCCTCCCTCTCAAAATCTCACATGTCACAAACACAAGGACTCTGTGCTCAGCACCAGCATCTCAATAGACAACAGCCAGAACATCAATCCTGGTGGCAACATTGTTGAGGCCCCAGGGAAACACAGCTCCCCAACCTTTGGCCCTTTGGCCCCCAATGCAGAAGACAGCTGTATCTGGCTGTCACAGAGGCTCCTGGATTGCTTCTCTCTGCCAACACCAGAGACAGAAACCACTTCAGATTTCAGAAGGGTTTGAGTGGCAGAGGCACTTAGGTAAGAAAAAGACAAATTAATTAACTTGTCAAATCCTTTTGCTCTGATCGTGAGACTGCAGTGGTTTCTTACGTCGTGCAACCCCATTTCCCAGTAGGGCCGCATGTCCATCTCATATTGGTCTTTCTGCTCCACTGCAGAAGGGGCTCACACATTAGTGTGGTATTGGCAGCTGCTCATGGTGGCCAAGGACTATTTCAGTCACAGTATTGCTTCCATCTGTAGCGGGTAGTTTCTACTACTTCACTTTAAGCTCCAGGCAGACTGCACTACCAGCCACCACCCTGGTTCCCTTGGATCCATCAATGAAATACACACACACACACACACACACACACACACACTCGAACACACACAGATGCGCAAGCACTTATTTTTAACATGTTTCTTAGCTCAATGGCTGGACAATTCTAAGCCTACTGTGGCTAACGAGTCCTTACCTTCACTCCCAGCTCAACACTTCTAATTCTTCCCTCAGCTTAGCTGCTCAGTTACCTTTAGTCCTAGCTCAGCACCTTTAAATCTGCCCTCAGCTTAGTTGTGTTTTAAATCTCCCACCTGCTACCCCAGGCCCAGTCACGGAAGCAGCCAATGGCCACTCCACCCGGAATCTCACATGACTGGTGGCTCTCTCTCCCTCCAAAGCATGGCAAATCCTCTTTCCTCCTCCTATGTCTCTTAGCCTTCCTGCAGGAACCTAGAAGTCCTGCCTCTTCCATCCAGCCATTGGCCACTCACATCTTTATTGATTGATCAAGAACCAGTTGGGGAACAGGACCTTCGGCATTCACACGCAAATTACGATCAAAACACCAGAACCCCCAATCATTTTGGATTTGTTTCATATGAGGAGGCCAGCTCTCCTCCATGTTACTACAAAACTCCTCATATTACTCAATTGTAATTGTCATTTAAGAGCTAGACATTTCTACATTGAAATTAAAATAATGTGCAATGTTTTCTGTAGTAGTGATAATTCCTTTAAAGACTTTTATTTGTGTGTGTGTGTGCAGGTGCTATGGAGGCCAAAAGAGGGCGTCAGATTCCCTAGGGTTAGAGTTACAAGCAGTTGTAGTTCGAAAGTGATACTGGAAACAGTTGGTCCTCTGGCAGCAAGTGACTCCTAGCTGAGAGCCATCTTTCCAGCCCTCAATGACTATATCTTCTCAGTAACATCACTAAAATATGCAACTAATTAAGTAAAATTTACAATTCAATTTCTTTACATTAAGATTGTTTTACAATTTTGATGGCAATTCCTCGTATTACTAAAGCATTCTCTTAGATCAAAAAACAATTTTTAAAATTATCTTAGAATTACAGTGACTCAAAAAAGATAGACCAATTTCATACCACTGCCAAGAGAATATGAATTGTGGAAAATCTTGATTGTAGCAACATAATTAGTAATTTTGCAATAAGGAAAGTCAGAAAGTTAAATTCAATGAAAAGATATGTTTCAAAGTGTGTGAGTGTTTGTGTGTGTGTGTGTTGTTGTTGTTGTTTTATTGTTGTTGCTGTTGTTAATTGAGCCAAGGGCATTCTGGGCAAGCACTCTATCAGTGCTATATCCCAACTATAACTACACTTAGCTCGTGGTGGCATGTGCCTGTATCCTAGCATCTCAGGAGGTTGAGGCAAGAAGATTGCAAGACAACACCATCCTCAACACAGTCTTGGGCTATGTGGAACAGTAAACTCAGTGGAAGAGTGTACACTTAGCATGCATAAGGACTGGCTCAATCTCTAGAACCATAGAAATAAAAAGAAATAAAAGATCTTGTAGTACAACCAATTTAAGCTTATCCCCGACTAGCTTACAAATAAATGAGACTCAGACTAAATTTTATTTGGATTTGACAATTACGGGGGGGTATAATCCCTAACTACTCTTCTAACTACAGGCCTGGCTACTTCTCCAGCAGTGTAATCCAGATACTTGCTGTTCTCCTGGACATATGCTCACCATCCATCTCCCGCTTGGTGGCTTCCTCTCTCTCTCCTCTCTCTCTCTCTACTTCTTCTCCTGTCTCACTCTCCTCCAACCAGGTCACTCCAAACCCACCTACCTCTAATCCCTCCAGTAATTGGCTGTAGTCAATTTTGTCTAACCAATAGTATTACATCAAGAAACAAGGTTTGCACAACAAAAGTTGTAAACGTGAGAAGTCACTCCTAGACCTTCAGGTATAGAATTCAGCATTACAATATCACATAATGGACCAAACCTCAACAAGATCTACTTTTTATCCTATGAACATGTATTTTTCATGTGTAGATAGAATAGAACATTTTAATGTAGTTTAGTGGCTTGGTTATAATTTCAAGCATTTCTCCATGTGCTATGCTGTCTTTTACGGTAAGAGACCTGTTGGTCTACCTTCCTAGCAGAAGGGAGATGCAGGTTTTAGAAACCATTCGTTGCTGTTGATTCTATGTCTCGTCACAGAGATGCTTGCCTAGCTTGGCCTGGGAAAGCCAGTCTACCCCCAAGAGCCTTATGTAACCTTCTTTTGTTGTCCTTCTTTCTTTGATCCTGGAGTGACAGAACCTGAGTGTCACTGAGAGGTGTTCCATGCTAGAAAACCTCCCTTCCATGCCTACTCTGGTGTCAATGTCTTGGCTAAATCAAGGCGGGCAGGTCGCTACCCACTGTCCTCTTCTGCCCCAGGGGAAGGACTTTGTGTGCTGAGAAGATGGAAGAACCCCTAGGCCTCTTGTGTTGAGCTCTAAAGGAGAGCAGCTGTTCTTACTGCTTCTCTGCCCCTGGCATTTGCTTTGTTTCCACTGTATGCACACATGCAGGGGCACAGGCACACACCCGAACACATCAACAAACAGTGTTGGGAGAGACGCCCCCACCATGGGCCCTTAGCTGCTTTCATTTTCCAGGCCTAGATTCCCAGGGTGGAATTGCTAGGTCAAAGGGCATATGTATTTTTAATTTTGATGGATTTTTCCGGATTGATTTCCAAAAATGCTATAATAATTTACATCTCCACTAGCAATGATTGAGAGCGGGGGTTTTCCCCCCAACACGCAATCGCCGTAGAAGCTCTTTTTAATTTTGTCAGCCAGAAGGGTGCAAATGAGTATCTTTTATTACTTTAATTTGCATTCCCCTGCATTCTAATGAATGCAAGCGTCTTTCCATACAGTTTGATTTTTCCCGTTCTGAACAACCTATTCATTGCCTGTTCTCGCCTTTGGATTTTTGCTTTTTTTTTTATTATTATTATCAATTTATAAGAGCTCTTTGCATATTGTAGTGATTAACCTTTGTCTATCATCTGCATTGTAAATATCTTTTCTAAATCTGTTTGTCTTTTGACTTTGCTTACAACATCTTGCCACAAAATGTATTAAAAATGCATACTTAAAGGCAAAAATATCTATCTTTTAGATCTAGGTTTCCAAACTTGGTTTGAGAAAGTCTTCTGTGATTCAGATTATATGGGGCTGCAGAGATGGCTCAGCCAGTAAAAAGCTTGCTGTATAGAACCCAGGAGATAAAAACTGGTGTGGTGGCAACTGTCCGTAATCCCAGCAGAGTTGAACAGATTCCTGGAGATCTTCTACCTGCTAACCTGGCTAAAATGATGTTCTCTGTCTTTAGTCACGAGGAAATAGAGAGCAACTGAGAAAGATAACCTCCCGCCTCCACACACCCATACACACATCTGCATGCACACACGCTCACACCAGCATAACTATGTATATACAGAGACATACAAAAAAAGATTATATGAAGTCCGGTTTGTATTGCCAAAATGTTATTGAATCATACTATGAACTATGAGACTTTCGATAACGTGAATTCTTAGGAGGTAGCACATTCAATAGACTAGGACCTAAATCAAGAAACAGAATGAATCTCACACCCCTTCCCTCCAAGGCTCAGGGACAGTCAAGGAAGAGAACAGGAAAGATGATAAGATCAGAGGTCAGGCTGATTGCTGGTAGATAATGTCTTCTGGACCTACAGCATTGCACTCGTGAACTCACAGCATCCATGGTTGCTGATGCAGGACTGCACAAGATGAAGTCAGCCCACACTCCAGCATTGAGAGGGAAGGGGCTTCTGAAGCTCCAGCCTAGCTGAAGAGCTGTCAACAATAGCCATAGGCAGAGCAGAGCAGGCAGCAGGTTCAGTTGTATAACTGAGGTAGGTTGGCCACACTCCCGTGGAGAAGCACACACTACACTCATGCATTGGAAAGCACTAATGGAATCCATTGGCAGGGAGGAGAGGAAGAGAGGAGGAGGAGGGAAGGAGGAGGAGGGAGGAAAGAGAGGAGGAGGAGGAAGAAGAGAGGAGGGAGGAGGAGGAGAAGGAGGAGGAGGAGAAGAAGGGGAGGAGGAGGAGAGGAGGGAGGAGAGGAGGAGAAGAGGAAGAGGAAGGAGGAGAGAGAGAGGAGAGAAGGAAGAGAGAAGAGAAGAGAGAGAGAGGAGAGAAGAAGAGAAGAGAAGAAGAAGAAGAAGAAGAAGAGAGAAGAAGAAAGAAGAAGAAGAAGAAGACGACTAAAGTAGGGAGGGGCACATGGGAGGCAGGGCAGGTCTGAGAGGAGTTGGAGTTGGAGAACCTGGAATAGATATGATCTAAATACATTGTATTCACATATTAAATTACTAAGAACAATTTTTGAAAGAAGGAAGGAGGGAGAGTCTTACCAGCACACAACTCTCCTCCTATCCCCTCAAGCACTTCCCGCTCCGCTGAGCTGACATCCTATGTGCACACCGTAGCTCACATATGAACTCTATCTAAACATCCTTGGTGCCTGCTTCCTTCCAGCTGTTTTAATTCGACATCGTGTCTGAGACTTTGGCTGAACCTGAAGCTCACAGATCTTGCTAGGAATCCTCCTGTCTCTTAGCTTCATGGCTAGGATTACAGGCACACACCATTGTACCTGGCTCTTTGTGTGGTTGCCGGGATTCTGAACTCAGGTCCCTGTGTTTGCACGGAAGGTACATTACTGGTTGAGTCTCCACAGCACCCCTAAGGATGTGTGTTCAGTGAGAACATGTGGAGAGAGGACAATCTATGACAAGCAAAGGTCCGAGGCATGAGCCAACATGCTGAATGAAGCCACTCACAGGTGTGGCTAAAATTTACCAGCATACGGCAACTTCGTGTCACAAGAGGACAGGTCAGGACAGGTCTTGCCATTCCTACAGTCCTGCCCAGGCCTGAGGCTGCCATCGAATGGGCACAGCTGAAGAATGGATTCCCTCTGCTTCTGATGTCTAATTCTCCTTGATGCTCTGTGAAATTGTGACTTTGAAAAGTGTGACCATCAAAATGTCACTTGTAAGAGAGAGAACATCTATGTTGACTGAGTACTCACTTAAGAAAGTCCATTATATATCATGCCACTTGACCCTCACAATAGTCCATGAGGTGGATACTGTTTACCTACGATGACATCATAAGACCAGGAGAAATCAAGGCCCTAATACACATACATAGCCAATAAGTGGTCCAAATGAAACTAAAACCAAGGTCAGTCTCCCTCCAGAGTTTCTGCTCTTTCTATATATATACTGTCCATGGGAAATGATTCAAACATCCAGCCAGACACTATACAAGAATGGCACTGAGATGAGCGAGGTTTGCGATCGTTATATGGCCCCTCGCAATGGGCCCTCTGGCGTCTGTTTCCTCTTCCCCAGCCATACAGAGTGGTTGATTCTTGGGAATTTGAGCTATACTTCTAGACAGCAATGGCCGTTTGAACTGAAAGAAAAGCAGAGTTAGGCCAGGGCGGCTGCTTCGCGTCCAGGAACAAATAGACCAGGCAGAAACGGGAGCGGATTCGTGGGAGGTGAGAGTCAACAGTAACAAGAAGAGCGAGCAGGACTCTGCTCCATCCATCCTCTCCTAAGCACGGCTCTTGATTGCAGGAAGTCCAGGTACTGGCCTTCTCCACGGGAAGAGATCACTGCATAGTCTACGCTCTCGTGAGCAGGTCTGTTTCTTACGGTAGAGACATGAACACACCAGCACAAAGACACAGACAAGCTGGGGCAGCACATGGCGCCCCACAGTGATGAAATGCATACACCAAGGGAGCCTGCCTCCTGGGATCTGAGAACCCAGAGCATCTGTGGCAGCCCAGGGTCCTCCATCCACGGCCCGAGTGCTCTTCTGCAGAGAGCTCTCACCAGACAGCGTCTCACCAAAGAGAACATTTTAGCTGCTAGAGATAATTGTAGAAGAGTGTGCTGAAATTACAAGGTAGCGTTTCTCTCTATCAGATTGGCAAGGCTTTAATGGTTTGATACAACCCAAGGTAGGTGGAATGTAAAGGAGGACATTTGCTGGAAGACAGTAAATTATTCCGGCTTCTGGGAAAGGTAGCTCGGCAGTATATGTCAAGGTGTCACATGGAGCTGCCCTTAAGCCAGGAACTCCACTGCTAAAAAGTATGTATACACACACACACACACACGCACACACACGTGTGCATGCACACACCATGCTCACACACATGCACGACGCACACCACACACACACACGCATGTACACGTGCACGAGCATGCACACTCGCACTCACAGCATGCACACCGCGCGCAAACACACGTGCACGACACGCACACATGCATGCTTGTACAAACACGTGCACACGCACACACATGCATGCTCACATACACACCACGCACACACTCGCACGCACGCATGCACACACGTGCACACACGCTGATTAAACTAGGTATGGTGATGTGCCTCTGTAATACCAGCACCCAGGAGGGTAAAGCAGGATGCTAAGTTGCACTAGTGAAACCCTGAGCTGTAGCTGGCTGGTAGAGTGATTGCCTAGCACACACTGGGTTCAATGCCCAGCACTATGTAAAACCAGACATGGCTGTACAAGTCTGTAACCCCGGCACTCCAGAGATAAAGGCAGAGGGTCATAAGTTCACGGTCATCTACTACTATTCAGAGAGTTCAAGGTCAGCCTAGACTACTTGAGGCCTTGTCTCAGAAGGTTAAAAAATTTAGGAACGAGAGAGATGGATAGGCGGTTACGAGCACTTACTGCTCTTCTGTAACCTCTGGGTAAGTACCCAGCACCCACATGGCAGTTCACAACTGCCTGTAACTACAGTTGTAGTGGGTGTAACACCCTCTCAGGCTTCTATGGGTTCCTGTATGGAGCGTATCCTGGTAACTCACACACATGCCACATATAAGAAAATAACCAAAATCTAAAGCAATTGGATTTGGGGGTTTTTTTTGTTTTTGTTTTTTGTTTTGTTTGTTGTTTAACTAAGGAAGTTTAGAGCTAGCGAGGTGACTCAGCAGTTAGGAGCACTGGCTGCTTTTCAGAGAATCCAGGTTCAGTTCCAGCATCCAAGTGAGATAACTCACAACTGCCTGTAACTCCAGCTGCAGCACATGTGTCATCTTCTTGTGACTTCCGTGGGCACGTGCACATGTGCGATATACAAAAAGACAAGTACACACAACACACACATAAATAAATAAATTTTAATTATTATATTTTTTATTACATTTATAACCATATAATTAAAGATAAAAGACCTAGATCCCCTAAGACTTGTTGAGCAGCAGTGTCTAGTGAGTTAGAGATAAAGAAATTCAAACCAAAAAAATAAAAAAAAAAAAAATAAAACAAAAAAAAAGTATCCCTTAGTAGATTTCTAAGCAAATTGAGAAAATCACATTGTCTGTTTTGGTTTGAATATGCATGTAAGATAGATGGGGGCACAGGCTTGGTCCCCAGCTGGTGGTGAGCATTTGGGAGGTTCTGCAAACCAGCTGGAGGAAGTAGTCACTAGAGGAATGGCTTGCTTTAAATGCTATACTCTGCCTACAACCCTCGTGTCCACACAGGAATCTGTCCTTCGCACGATCTAAATAACCATATTCTGTCCAAATCTGTAGGGCTAAACAACCATGGACTGAATGAACCCTTCTGAAACTAGGAGCCAAAACAGGCCTTTCCTGTTTTAAGTTATTATGTCAATGGCTTTGGGTCACAATTGCCCAAAACAGCTGACAAAGCACAGGATATTATCAAACATTCAAAATACTGAGGTAAGGTTGAAGATAGAGTTTCAGTGGTAGAATGTAAGTACAAGGCCCTCTATCTACTCCCTTGTACTGGAAACAAATTAAAAAATAAAATAAAATAAAATGAAGAGATAACCCTCTATAGTTTGATATGGAAAAATGGCCACCCGGGCGGTGGTGGCGCACGCCTTTAATCCCAGCACTTGGGAGGCAGAGGCAGGTGGATTTCTGAGTTCGAGGCCAGCCTGGTCTACAGAGGAGTTCCAGGACAACCCGGGCTACACAGAGAAACCCTGTCTCGAAAAAACAAAACAAAACAAAACAAAAAAAAAAAGAAAAGAAAAATGGCCACAATATAGTCTTTAGTTGAAAAAATAAGATACAAAAAAAACCACTGTTTTTACTGTAGTTATGTTTTCTTTAGATGTATGTTTGTGGATTGGGGAGATGGCTAAGATGTTTCCGTGAGAGCCTGAATTTGAATCCCCAGCATCCAAGCAGGAATGGTTGCACACATTTCTGTGGAAGATGGGACAGGAGGTTTTTTGAGGTTTGCCAGCTGCCAGTCTGGCTCCAGGTTCTGGAGAGACCTTGTCTCAGGGAGTAAGATAGAGAGGAGTGGTCGAGCAGAACACCGACATCCTCCTCTGGCCTCCACTCACGCAGGCATGGTCTCCTGCACACACTCATGGTGTAAACGCTCCCTTGGGCGTGTTTAAATAGGCATGCAAAGTAATCATAATCTGCATAGAAGGATGATAGGGCTGGGAAGATGGCTTAGTGATTGAGAGCACTTGCTGTTCTTGCAGAGGACTCAGGTTCAAATCCTGGCATCCACATGGCAGCTTATAACCATCTATAACTCCAGTTCTATGGGATCCTTTCCTGGCCTCCAGGGGCACTGCGTGTGTGTGGTACACATGCACATGTAGACAAACATCTACGCACAAGATACATCATAAATTTAAAATAATAAACTATATTTATAAAAAAGGGGAATGGGAGGGGAGAGTGTGGGGAGCTGTGAGGGGGTACTACAATCGGGATGTAAAGTGAATAAATAAAGTAATCAATGAAAAAATTTCACCAAAAAAGAGAAGCATAACCACAGTGCAGCCTGAGAAAATAAATTTATTTAGAAAATTACGAGGAAAAAAGAAAAAAGGAAAAGAAGCTGGCGGGTATGGAGAACAGGGCAGACATGAAGGCAGGGCCACTGTTTGACTTAAAGTCTTCTGCACCGTTTGACTCTCTACAGAGATACGTGGTCAACTATAACAAATCATTTCAATGTTGAGATTTTATATATATATTATATATATAAATATATATATATACACATATATATATACATACACGTGTGTGTGGGGTCCTGTGAGGGGTTCACTTAGGAAATGAATCCCAATGCTATTAAGCTGTTTTGGAAACTTTTATGCACACAAACCTGTTGTCTAAGCAGCCAGGAAAAACTTGGACACATTTTTGAAACAGGAATTAGAAGGCAGCTCGTGGAGTTCTGGACTAGTGTACACTTGCGGGTGATCTGAGTGTGTGTAGATAGTTCCATTCTTTTGTTCTCTTTGACTCTAAGTCGTGAAAAACTGAAAATAATACGAAACTACTCTTGACCAAGGCAACACCAACGACTGTCACCCACTGCAGAGGGAATGACTCCACCCCATTTCTGCCCACCTGTGTGAGAAGCCAGTTTTGTATCAATTACAAAACTCAGTCCATAATCTACTTGATTGGCCATTTGTGAATTTAGTCTTCCTACTGTCTTCTGACCATGTTACCAGTCCCCACTCATGAGTCAAATAACCTCTTACACACAGGTTCTTAATTTATATTTGTGTAAGATACGTGTTTCTCTCTCCTTAAAAAACCCCTTGGGGACTAGGGAGATGACTTGGTTAGTAAAGCGACTGCCGAACAAGCATGAGTTCAAATCTCCAGCACCCAGATAAAAGGCAGCAGCAGCAGAGTGTTCACAACCACTGCACTAGAAGGGCACACGTTGGGGAACCCTGAAGCTACTGGCCCACCAGCCTAGATGAATAGACGAGCCCAGGTTCATCGAGAAACCTTGTGACAAAATATAAAAACGAGGCCTGGCGTGGTGGCACCCGCCATTATTCCCAGCACTCAGGTGGCAGAGGCAGGTAGATCTTTGAGTTCGAGGCCAGCCTGATCTACAGAGTGAGTTTCAGGACAGCCAAGGCTACACAGAGAAACCCTGTCTTGAAAAACAAAGCAAATTAAAAGTGAAGTCTGGTATAATGACACCACCTTTAATCTCAAAACTGGGGAGACAGAGGCAGGTTTGTCTTTGTGGTCAGCTTACATATGGAGTTCCAGGTCTGCCAGGAATACACAGTAAGATGCTGTCTCAAAATAGTAAAGAAATAAAGTAGAGCCTTGCCAAGGAAGAGGCTCAGACCTCTGGTCTCCATACACAAAGGCAAACTATAACATTCATCTGTACATGGACTTACATATATATCCATACACACATACTATACATATATACCCTTGGGGTGGGAGGGCTCAGGAGGAATTCAACTAGTAAAGTGCTTGCCTTTCTAAATAAGAGCACTTGCCAGGCAGTGGTGACAGGCAGAGGGAGGTGGATCTCTGTGAGTTCAAGGCCAGCCTGGTCTCCAGAGACAGCCAGGGCTATACTCTTAAACTCTGTCTCAAACAAACATATTTGTGTGTGTGGTGGTGTGTGTGTGTGTGTGTTTTGTGTACTAGAGAAATAGATGGGTAGGTAGGTGGGTGAATGGAAATGGATAGATGAGATAGATAGATAGATAGATAGATGTAGATAGATAGATAGATAGATAGAATGGTAGTTTGCATAGGAATGGCCCCCTAGATGCATGTGTTTGAATGCTTGACCATAGGGAGTGCCACTAGTAGAAGGTCTGGTCTTGTTTAAGCTACATCCAGTATAGTTTAAGGTCTCTTGCTATCTTCCCATTAAGATGTAGAACTCCCGGCTCCTTCTCTGGCACCATCACTGCCCGCTTGCTGCCGTGCTTTTCTCCTTGACAACAATGGACCAAACCTCTGAAACTGAAACCCAGCTCCAATTAAATGTTTTCCTTTATAAGAATTGCTTTGGTCATGGTGTCTCCTCAAAGCAAGAAAACCCAACTAAGACAGACAGGTAGAATTTGGAATCCTAAAACCCACAAAAATGCTAGGCATGGTGGCACATTTAAAAATCTCGGTCTAGGGAGGCAGAGACAGGAAGATCTAAAGCTCAGCTGTCTGTCTAGCCTAAATAGTGAGCTCCAGGCTAGTGAGAGACTCTAGCTCAAAGGAGGTGGACTGAATTCCCAGAGTTGTCCTCTGGCCTCCACATGCACATACACTGTCTGGAAGGGACCACACACACAAGGACTTGAGGCACAATCTCCCACCGAGGCCGGCTTTCCTCCCCTCATGGGGGACACAATCGCCTTGGCAGCAGCTCCCACTACCTCAGGCTCACTGTCTCCCATCTCCCTGAGTGTTTGGGATAGAGCAGTGCTCTTCACTGGCCCTTCCATGTGCTGGCTGAGATAGAAGTGACCCCTTCATTTGTGACATTGGTGAGGGACTCTCCGGTGCGGCTAGAAGCAAAGAGCTGGAGGGTCCAGAGGACTTCAGGTGGCGGCCTTGGCATTAGGTTTGACCCGCAAGACCCAAGAGCAAGCAGCGACGTCTGGGCCAAGGTGTTTGGGTGAAAGGGCTGGACCAGAGAAACTGAACCCAAGGCCTCTAGCGTGTGTGTTGTGATGTGTGTGTGTGTGTTGTGTGTGTGGTGTGTGTGTCTGTGTGTCTGTGTCTGTGTGTCTGTGTCTGTGTGTCTGTTTGTCTGATCTGTGTCTCTGTGTATGTGTTTCTCTGTTCGTGAAAAGGAGAATGCAAGGTCCGCGCCGGCTCCAGCGGTGTGCTCGGAGCGGCCCCTGCTGGCGAGAAAGCGCTCTGACGCACCCGGGGATTGCAGCATCTTGGCTCAGCCTGTACCTGCAGCTGCTGGGGAGATTCTACAGGCTGGGCTCTTTGCACCTGAAGCGCTGCGTCCCTGCAACTTCATTACCGTGGGATCCGTGTTAGTGACATATCAAAATTCTCACTCTGTGGTTTAAGTAAAAATGTCAAAATACAATATATATAATAAAATTGGGCCAGGGCTGTGGCTTTTTGATAAAATACTTGCCTAGCATGTACCACGTCCTGGGTTGATCCCAAGCACCTCCCAAAAAGGAGAAAACAAATAAAAGTTCATTTCTTTGAAGATGCAAGGGTGTGTACACATTAAAATAATGTTATTCCTGGTTCAATAAGTTTTTTAAAACTCTTCAAAGTATGAAATAAACGATTGAATACTAGTTTGGGGGTAAATTAAAACGTTCTTTGTAAGCTGGGCATAGTGGCACAAGCCTTTAGCCCAAGTATTGGAAAGGCAGAGGCAGGCAGATCTCTGTGAGTCCCAGGCTAGCCAGGGTCACACAGTGAGCCCATGTCTCAAAAATAAAATAAAAAGCCGTGTGTGTGTGTGTGTGTGTGTGTGTGTGTGTGTGGTAGTGTGTGTGTGTGGTGTGTGGTGTGTGGGTGTGTGTGGTATGTGTGTGTGTGGTGTGTGTGTGTGTGTGTGTGTGTGTGTGTGTGTGTTGTGTATGTGTGTGTTTGTGGTGGTGTTTGTTGTGTGTGTGGTGTGTGTGTTGTTGTGTGTGTGTGTGTGTGTGTGTGTGTGTGTGGGTGTGTGTGTGTGTGTGTGTGTGTGTGTGTGTGTAATGGGCTTGCTTTCAGGCAGAAAAATCCCACTTTTCTCTTCCCTACCCTAAAAGACCTAAAGAGTTGGATCAGAAAGTAAAGCATGTGAATTAGTGAGGCACTGCTGACTCCCAGGACAGCCACAAAACAGTTGTCACCCAGAGAAGCTCTTTATGAAAAATGCCAGGATGATAAATATTTCAGTGTTGATGTTAACAGGGTTTGTAGCATGACTAGACTGGTGTATCATAGATTGAAAGACACTTCAAAAACAAACCCTGGTGGTGTAGGTTTGGAATCTCAGCTACTCAGGAGGCTGAAACAATATTGAAAGTTGAAGGCCTGACTGGGCATCTCAGGGAAATCCTGTGTTGAGACCCTGTCTCAAAATAAGGAATAATAATAGTGTTGGACATGCGTGGGCAAGGCCCTGGGTTCAATCTACCTAGTACGAAGGAGGGGGCGGGCTTATGAGAGCAAAGGGAATATGCACCTAGCATGTTGTAATGCTTGAGTAATAGATGTGCCAAGTCTTTGTTGCAAAAAGTTTGCACACATGTAGCAAGATGTGGTTTCTCTCTTGTTCTAGCTCCATGCAAATTGGAACACACGGGCGGGATCCCAGTGAAGAGGCAGCAGAATCTCTTCCCCTTCACTCTGGGTTGGCAGCTCTGAGCTATTTAAAGATGTAAATAGCTCATGAATGGAGTCTGTGGTGACAAATCAAACTGACACTTGGAGCAGGTCCCCCCAGGTCCTCCCAGGCACAGAGACAACACTGAAACTGCCTGTTAGTCTTCTACCTTCTGAGGCTCGGCAAAATGGAAAAGCAAGCACCAGAATCTGTTCACTCTTTGAGGTTTTACCCCTCTCTCTCTCTCTCTCTCTCTCTCTCTCTCTCTCTCTCTCTCTCTGAGACAGGGTCTCACTATGTAGCCCTGGCCGGCCTGGAACTCACTAGTGAGACCAGGTTCACAGTGATACAGGCCTCTCTCTCCGAAGTGTTCAGCTTGAATCTTGCTACATATGTAGTATTTTTTTTTTTTTTGAGAAAATATCATGTATTTGTTAGACTATTTTCCCAGTGAACTACCATTCACTCTTTTTAGTTGAAGTTAATCTCTATTATTCCAAACAGAAATTAGTGCCAACAAACAAACACCCATGTACTACAGTTTCAATGTTGGGACTGAATCATTTGTGTAATCTTGCTTGCAGCCAACTTCAAGGAACTATAATGTCCCTTCAAAGGAAGATTTAGAAGTAAATTAGTTGCAGCAGTATTAATTGACTGGGAGTGGGGGAAGGCTGTGATCTACTCAAATGGGAACTTGGTGACTTGCTTGGTCCTTCTGGGAGGTTGGGAAGAAACAATGGAAGCCTGCAGGCCCAGCCACGCTGCCAAGCCCTGTGGACCCCTTCCCCCAAGGGGTGGCCACTGAGAGACCAGCTACTTCTGGCTCAGGCACTGTGGCCCGTCTGTCTGTGCTACAGAAGGAGGTGACCACAGCCAACTTTGATCTGCTCTGACTCTTGTATTTATGTTAAAAACAAAGTAGGGAACCAGGCAGTGGCCTTCTCTCAGGAGACAGAGACAGGTGGATCTCTGTGAGTTCAAGGCCAACCTGGTCTACAGATCAAGCTAGAAACAACCAAGGCTACACAGAAAAACGTGTGTCTCTAAGAAACCAAATCAAACAAACAAACAAACACCCTACAAAGTATGGGGTGCCTTAAGATTTAAACTGCAGTCCCCTCTCTCCCCAGCAGTCGCTACCCTAAGCTGTGCAGTTTGAAGCAAATGCTTTTCTTTCATTAGCAGTCCAGTGTCTCATCCAGGTAATGAGAAAATAGTGTGACTGCTGGAGGATTCTTTTTTAAAAACACGTGTTATTACATTTATTGATTTACTATGAGCCACAGCACCTGTCAGAGGACAACTTTTGGGAGTCGGCTTCCTCCTATCACAGGGTCCTGGGATTCAAACTCAGGTTGTCAGGTCAACAGCATTTCGCAGGCCCCTGCGAGAGGATTCTTAATTTGATTGTTCAACAGCTACTTGTTGGCTGTCAGGCACTAATGCAGTCACTGGCTGGAGTACGCATGCTCCCCGTCTCGTGGAATTCATATTCTAACAGGTGAGGCTGCCATAAACTAACGAACCTATGGGGACACACTAGGCATTGATAATACTAGACAGAAGCTAAAGCGAGAAGGGATGGCACCCCTAAGTTGATGGTGTTATGCTGCTTGCTCAGAGAAGACCTGCTGAAACAGGTATGTTTGAGAAGACGTAGGAAGAGGTTAGAGCACAGTCAAGCATGCAAACATCAGGGCACGGATGCGGGCAAGAGCAAATAAACCTTGGGATGGGTGCTGGGCAGATTTCACTTTGTGAAAAACAAAAAACTTCAAAGGTTAGTGGCATAAAAGTAACAACCATTTATTTAATTTATAGTATGGAAGCCTGTAGGCTGGGCAGGGTCCAGCTGGGATGTTCCAATCCCAGGTGATCTTACCCTGGGCACTGGCTAGCTTCTTAGGATTGACTGGCTCTGAGATGGGGAGGCGGGAGTAGTTAGGCCATGTGTCTTTCACATCTAGTGGGCTGATCGTGTGTCAACGCGGGGTTTCAAAAGAGTGGAAGCATGTTGCTTAACACCTCGACTCTGAACTAGAACATCACTCTGTCATAGCCTACACTGGGAGACAGGGGAGATTTACTGCTCAGTGAGACGGTTGTAGGAGACACGGACGTGAGAGAAAAGACGTCTGATTTTTGTAACATACTATAGGCAAGAATTAACAAAGAACAGAATAAAATGCCAATGTAGCTATGGGGGTTACTAAGGAGAGCATGGCCTGAGTTGTAATTCTCCATTCCCAAAACAGGAAATCCAAAAGTTGAAAGCTTGGGGCCTAAAGAGATGGCTCTGTGGGTAAGCATGCTTGCTGTGCAGCACGAGGACCTGAGTTTGGACCTCAGCACCCACATAAAAAGCAGGGCATGATGGGAAGGAAGCGCCTATAATCCAGAGCTGGAGGAGGAAGAGACCAGAGGATTGCTAAGGTTTGCTGTCCCAAGTATGGCTGCTGCCTCAGTGAAAGACCTTGTCTCAAGGGAATGAAGTGACAGACAGCAAGACATTTACTATCTTCCTCTGGCTTCCATGCTCACAAGTACTGCTGTGCACACCTACACACACACAAACATGTAACACACATACACACATACATGTAACACACACACACAAAGTCAAAATCCTAACCCCCAGAATTCAGAACGTGACTCTCTTTTGATAAAAAGGTCTTTTCCTTACAGTTAAGTGAGATCATTGATAATGACCCTCAGACAGTATGACTGGCAAGAAAATGCAGACAGACTTCCGCGTGAGATATTGGAGCAGAACCCTGAAACTCAAAGGAAAGTAAACAGCGAAGACAATACGCCGTAAGCTCTTTGCGAGAGTCAAGGTCTGTAAACAAACCCACCAAGCCAGGAGAGATCTCTGCAGCAAAACAGGCAAGAAAGTGAAGGATTGTAGTCCAGCAGAAGCACTTTCCAATTCGCGAAGCTTCAGAGTAGAAAGTACTTCAGCTACAAGGTGAGGAGGCCACCATAGACTGCACGGATCCGTGAGAACCACCAGGAAAGGTCTCCCTTCTCCCATATGACAGAACCCCAGGGAACATGGAGTCCTCAGAAACCCATCGTTCTCTTTGCCCCCACCCCCCACCCCTCCAGCTAACAGATCTGAGAATTTCAGAGTCCAGCTCAGCACAGCTGCACCAGCAGTTCAATACCCATGAAGTATTCTTTTTTTTTTTTTTCTTGTTCCCTGTTATTTGGTTTCCACCCTTACCTGTGTGTTGCAAGGTGCTTTTGGGTTTGTTTGTATAGGTTTCGTCCAAGGTCTCGGGTTCCTATGAAGCCATACAAGGCTGTGACTATTTCTCAACCCAGTTTACCATACACTCTAGCACACCTCGCATGTTTCTCCTTTTAGTTCTGTCTTTTCCCCTTTCTGTAATCCTTACCACGTCCTCTTTTTAGTTCTCTTCTCTCCTTTGTTTCTTTGCTTGACTCTTTGTTTCTTTCTTGCCTTTGCCTCCCAAATGCTGGGATTAAAGGTGTGTGCCACCATGCTTGGCTTCCTTTTAAAAAAAAAAAAAAAGTATTTATAATTGTGTGTAGGGAGTGGAGGGGTATGTGTATGTGTGTGCCGGTACTCTAGGAGGCCAAAGATGAAGGATCCACCCCGAAAAGTGGATTTACAGGCAGTTGTGAGCCACTCAACATGGATGCTAAGAACCAAACCTCAGACTGCATTGCTGAAAGGGAAAAAAACCAGCAGAGTTAGGTTAACTTTCCCTTTCTTTCCAAACCACTGTATTACAAAAATGCAAACCGCATCCCTGCAACATCTGCTGTCTGGTTGCCAGCAGGCCTGGTTTCCACACCTACAGAGGACAGAGTCTGTGAGCTCGAAGGGCTTTGGCTGACAGTCTGACAGGAAAATTGAGATGTCAGGAGAACATTGTGTGGAAGACCGTGCTTCATTATACTTCACTGATACTGTGAAGGCCCTGGGCTCCCAAAAGACAGACATCCCAACAGCTTCAGCCTCCGGCTTTCCAGGCTCAGGACTTCCCCATCCAATGTAGCTCATCCCAAACTGAAAGTCCTGGGCCAGTGCCTCATCTCCCAAGATGAGAAGATGCCACGCCCGGTCTAAGCAGGGAATCCTGAGATCATCAAGGACCCTCTCTGCCCATCACCTGCCTCTGCTGCTGACAGTCTGGCTATGCCCCTGCCCCAACCTATCTCCTGAGCCCTTCTAGGGCTCTAGTAGTGCCAGACAGGGAGGAGGGCACCCATTGCCCAGGATACAGACCTTCTTCTTGAAGGTCTTGAGATCCTTTCTTCCCTATCTTGTCTCTTTGGAGGGTTTTTTTTTTATTTGGTTTTTTTTTGTTGTTGTTTTTGTTTTTAAATAACCTTTAAATTTCTGTTCTGATCTGTGGCTGGCAAGGCTCCTGGCATCAACAAACACCTTATTAGAGGATAGTTTCTAGAAAGCATCTTGGTTGAAGCCCCAGAGACCCTGAGCTCTGGAAAAGGTTAACCCAGCCAACACAGGGGCCTTTTGCTCCAAAGTAGAAGCAAACTTTTCCCTAAAAGCCTTTCAGATCATGGGAGTGATGTGGATTGGTGTACTGATGGGCTCTGCTATTTCCTGTTTAAATCCTAGATGTACTTTATGGCTTTCTGGGTCAGGGTTTTGGGTGGAACACCTGGGGCCTATGCTGCTATCTGAATTCTCTGGAAAAAAATTGCTTTTTCTCTTTCTCATTTTAAGGTCCTAGGAGAGAGAACCAATAGCAAAGGCCATGTCTGGAAGTAATTTGGGTTGGGGGAGGGGTAGTCAGGAGGCTCCCTCAGCACGCTCTCTTCTCTCTCTCTCTCTCTCTCTCTCTCTCTCTCTCTCTTTCCTTCTCTTTCATTTTTGCTCCACTTAGGCAATGAGGCCTTGTCTGCTTACTCAGGACTGCCTTGTATCATTGTCCCCTAGAAAAGCAACTGGCTAGCAAAACATTCCAGATGCCAAACAGATAATCTGAAATGACCGTCGTTCATTAAGGAAATATTTCAAGAGGGACCATCATTCCCTGAGCCCTGATGAAATGGGAGAGAAAATCAAGACTGCCAGGATTGTGTATGTGGTCAGAAGTCTCACCAGGCTCTGTGAAGTGTCACTGGTGTCTGTCCTTCACCTCCAGGAGCTCTGGATTTCTTACTTTGCAGCTGGAATTGAGGTCAACTCTCATCTCCTTATCTTCCCCAGCACAAGCTCACATTGACTGACCCAGTGAGGAAGAGACCCATACCATCCCCCAAAAGCTACCAGATGAGATCCAGCTTGCTAGCACAGCCCACAGTGTCACCCACACCACATCTGAACTTTTATGTGAGAGAAATAAACTTCGATTTTTTTACTCCAGCTCTTGCTAGTTAGCCTCTGAGACTAAACAACAAAAGTTTTTGCAAGCCTGGAAAGAAGAATCAGGTGCGAAGTGCTGGAAACTTAGCAGCTTTCTAAGGGAAACTTCACGCTGATGGGGCATCTTTCCCTAGTCCTCCCAGTTTGTGTTCTAACAGTTTAGCTTCCTCTGAAAACTTCCTCCCAAAACTGATCCTGGGAACTGATATTTAACTCTAATCAACCTTCAACCACATGTGACGTTGCCAGTCCACCTCCCAAATCAATTAATCACAAACACCTGGTATTGGTTCTCAGTAAACAGAGGCTAAAAATGCTATCCAGTTGTGTAAAGTGCCTTTCTAGAAGGTACAAGACCTTCCCTTCCTCCCTGAGCACCAGGCACAGAGATAACATTTGTAATTCCAGGAGGTATTGGGGAAGTAGAGGCAAGAGGATCAGAAGTCCAAAGTCATCCTTGACAATTCAGTGAGCTTGAGGCTAGTCTGGGCTACACGAGACCCTATTTAATAAATACATAAGAGAATAAACAAACTACTAAACAGTCTCTGGCCAGTCAGCGGATGTATTGTTTTGGAAATAGAGGGTGGAGTGGTCACTTTTGGTGGCCGGGAGATTTAACAACTGAGGACCATGACAGAAACAGTTTCTCTGGAACAACTTGGCATGGACTCTCGGGATGGGGGTGGGGGTCTGGGGGAGATAATGTCCGCGATCAAAGCTAGGGAAATGCATTTCTACTAACAAGTCCAAAAATCACAAACAGAGTAGAAAATTGGTCAGGAGCTAGCAGAACTAGAAAAATAGAAACAAGCCAGGCCAGAAGATGAAGCTGAGAATGAACTGGACATCAAGCCTAGCTTCCCTGTCTCTTAAACCTACCTCCCACACAGAAAACACTAAAGAAGGCAGGGCTGGCTTTAGTCCCTCCATATTGTACACGATTGTATCCCTTTGTGGCTGGCTTATTCTGATGGTGTTAAAAGGAACAGCACCTCCGAAAGGGTTATCTAAAGGGTCTGAGTGTTGAATCTGATCTCTAGACAAGATCGCTCCAGTCTCCGAGGAAGCCTTTGAGTAGCTGAAAATCTCAAAAGGTGGAATCCCCCTGCCCAGCACGACTAGGGTCTGAACTGATTCCTCTCGCGGGAAGCCCTTGCCACCGTCGTGCCCTCTCCGCCCTGCCACTGCACCAGACTCAGAAAGGAACCGGCGTTGTAAAACCATGGAAGGCAGACACTGGCGGAGGGACGGATTAAGAGAGAACAACGTGGCTCGTGTCAATGGGAGACCGATTTACTCTTACGTAATCGTAAGGTTTGCCAGCTTCTTCGTTATCTGCATGTCTTATCTTACTAGTGAACTAAACGTTCTTCCCCACTCTATCTCGGGCTACTGGTGAATATCGGGATTGGAACCACACTGCTTACTGCCTTTGTTCATCTATGGTCAGAACCGCACTACAGCGCCGCCCAGCGCCAAAGCCTCGATGTGAACAGAGCGAATCCCCAACGCCCGCCCCGTTGTCGCCCCGCTCCAGCCTGCCCATAGCTCCACCCATAACTGGGGGCGGGGAGATGCAGTTCAGCAGTAGCTCCGCCCATCGGGAGGAAGAGCCTGTGGCGCGCGGGTGTGACGTTACGCGCGCCTACGTCAGCACGCGCCCCAGCCGGGAGGAGGCGCGAGCCGAGAAAGGATCCTGTAGCTACCAGTGCGGCGGTGTGTCCACATGGCGCTGTGGCGCGGGTCTGCGTGCGCCGGCTTCCTGGCGCTAGCCGTGGGCTGCGTGTTCTTGCTGGAGCCGGAGCTACCGGGCACGGCGCTGCGCTCGCTCTGGAGCTCCTGAGTCTGGGGTCCGCGCCAGTGTCCCCGGGACCTCTGTCCCCCGAGGGCCGGCTGGCGGCCGCTTGGGACGCCCTCATCGTGCAGCCCGCCCGGCGCTGGCGCCGCGTGGCTGTGGGGTGAGTGCCTGCGGGGCCTGCCTGCGGCTCTGGGCCTCCCGGGACGTGCGCGAGCTCCGGGTCCTCCCGGGACTCGGTGGTGTCCGGGTTGCCCTCTTGGCGAAAGTGTCGGACGGACGTGTGCGACGAGCCTTTTTCGTCATCGCTGCAGGGATAGTCAGCATATTTCCTCTTGTCCCCGTGTCTAAAAGCTGCTTTCATAGCCTCTTAGAAACCCAAATCAACCTGTCACTTGTATTTTTTGAGGTTACTCTGTTGTCCTGTCTTTCAGCCCTTTTCTGCCAACTGTTCTCAGGTGGTCACGATGCTTGGGGCTTTCCTGTTTTTCTAGCACTCTTCCTTATGTACTTAAAGCTGAATGTTTCTGTCTCTAGCTGTTGACTTGATTTCTTTACGTCATCCAGTCTGAAGACCACTCTACTCAAACTGCTCGTTTTCAAATGCAACATTTTTTGTTAAGTTTCATCATCAGCTTTCTGCGCCTTTCGCGTTTAGCACGCCATTCTCGAAACTACTTTCTTCCCATACTAAGTGATATTTTTAAGGTTCTCTCAAATCACAATATCTTCTTTCTTGATGAAACTCACAAAAATGTCATTTTTTTTTTTTTCACACTAACCCTAGGCCCTCTTCCAGTTAGGGTTGATTTTCTTGTCAACCACATGTCAAAGACGCTATGCATCAGCAAGTTTTTTGCTTTGTTTTTCTTTAGGTTGGGGTTGGTTGGTTTGGTTTCTTTTTTTTTTTTTTTTTTTTCTTTTTCTTTTAAATTGTTGTTGGCTGCTGCCGCAGTTCCTTTCTGAACCACAGCTCCTTGGCTGGTCTAGAACAAGTAGATCAAGAATGGCCTCAAGCTTAGATCTGCCTGCTTCTCCCTCCTATGCTGGTGTTACATGCATAAGACGCCTGTGCAAAAACAAGCCTGTCAGATACTCTCCTTTTTTATTTGAATGTTGTGGCTAGGTGGAGTAAAGCAAAGTTGACCTGAATCGATGAAATAATCATGATATTTACCCAATATTATGTTAGCTTATATCCAAACACTGGTTTTGTACTGTGTATTTCTTACCTCTTTAAAAGTTCAGTCTCTTTGTCCACCTCCGTATCAGATTCTCCTCCTCCTCTTCCTCCTCTCTCATGTATGTTTTTTCCATGCAGTACCTGTAGAGACTCCTATCCCCTGGAACTGGAATTACGGCCAGTTGTGAGCTGCTACAGGGGTACTGGAATTCAAACCTGGGTCCTCTTCAAGAGGACCTACTCTTAACCACTGAACCGTTTCTGCAGCCTTCATTATCAGAGTCTTATTTTAAGATTTAAATTTTTTAAGCTTTTATTTGTGTGGGAGCGGGTATGTTCGTTTGAGTACAGGTCTCCTTGGAGGCCAGAAAAGTGTGTTGGATCTCCTGGAGACCAGGCTGGCCTCAAACTCAGAGATCCTCCTGCTTCTGCCTCCCTAGTGCTGGAATTAAAGGCGTGGCTTTATCAGGCTCTTGATGACCTTTCTTTGAGCTCTGTCAGGTGTGTGCTGGGCTCTCAGGGTGTGTGTGGAGGGAGCCAGATCTGTGCTGCATTTGTTGGAAGCAGCTTGGGCTGCTAGAACAGAATAACTCACACTAGTTGCTTAAAACAACGTGGACTTTCTGGTAACTGGAGACTGATAGTCCCAAATCAAGGTGCCAGAGTGGTTTCTTTCTGGAGGTGCCTTTCTTCCTGCCTCGCAGCTAGCCAGCTTCTCGTGTTCTCACATGCCTTTTACTGTATAGTTCTCCGGAGTGCTGTCTCTCCTCTTATATGGACACCATTCCTGTTGGATTAGGGGCCACCCATTTAACTTTAATTGCTTCCTGAAAGACCCTAAATCCAAATACAGTGACACTGGGGATTGGGGTATGTCTTAATTACTTTTCTATTGCCATAACAAAACTCTGCAGCTAAAGCAACTTGTAGAAGAAAGAGTTTATTGGGGGCTTACAGTTTCAGAGGATAAGTCCATTGCCAGCATGACAGGGAATGTGACAACAGGCAGGCAGGCATGATACTGGGGCAGTAGCTGAGAGTTTATATCCGTATTCAGAAGTAGGAGGAAAATAGCCAACTGGGAAGGGCATGGGCTTTTGAAACCTCAAAGCCCACCCCCAGTGATGAACCTCCAACAAGGCCACACCTGACCCTTCACAGACAGTTCCACCAACTGGGGATGAAGCAGTCAGGTGTATGAACCAATAGGGAGTATTCTTATTCAAACCACCACAGGGTTTCCATCAAGAATTGAGGTGAGATAGGGGAGATATATTGTCCATAACAGTTGTGAAAAGTGCTGTCTATGTTCAGCTACCAATAAGAGCAAGGCAGTCCAGCTATTCCAAGAATTACTAATTCCTCCCAGGACGAGGGCAGTAGAAAAAGCTCCAAGAAGATGGTGTTCTATTTTCTGTTATGTAGTAATAAATCACCTCAAAACTTAGTAACTCAAAACAGCCATATTTCATGATCTTTATTAGTCTAAGTTATGATTGGTTTCAACTGAGCAGTTGTAGCTTGGAGTTGTTTATAGTAGAGTGGTGGCTGGGACTAGATTCATCATTAAGATTGATCAAGGCTAGAACTTCCACGGAGGTTTTCCACCTACAGGAGGCATCTTCTAGCTGTTCATTTTCTCACAGCAGGGAGACTAGGCTAGGAGAATGTCCAAAGAGCAGACATTTGCCTTAATGTTTCATGATTTAACCATAGGGTCAGATTTCCCAGAGTCTAGTTTACCAGTTTTTAATGGGAGGGCACATGGGTCACTCCTTGGTGGAAGGAATATCAAAACTACAGGTAACAAGGCCAGGTAGGTGGGACATCTTGTTAAGACCATCAATGAAAATATATTCTATAGAAACTTGTATGATAGAACTAGAGGGAACAAAAAGGTTTCTTCAGGTCAAGGCAAGGGACCAGATACATCTGAAGAACTGAGTATGGGTTAGTTTATGATTTGCAAAAGTCCATGGTAAAGAAATGATGCAGAGTCAGGTGTGGTGGTGCACTCCTGTGATTCCAGCTCTGGGAGCTGAGGCAGGAATGTAAATGTGCATGGCTTTCTTCCTGACCCCAAGTTCCCAGAGTAATGACTTTGAGACTCAAAACATATTTATGAACACCTTGGCCATAAGCTTCGGCTTATTCTCCAACTAGCTCATAAATTAATAGCCCATTCTAATCTAAGTTCTGCTTCGTGGCTGGTTAGCTCGCCAGCTCTCACAGTTTGTCTTCCATGTTCCTTGGCAAATCATCCCACCTGGCTCCATCACAGAAACCCTTTCTCCCTACCGGATGTCCCACCTTCTATTCTACCCTTCCCTATAGGGATAACTGACAAGCAATGCATCCTTACAACACACGTTATATTCACTCTTCACAGGAAGATTGGGGCCATCCTGGACTACATTAGCAAGATATTCAGAATGAGATTGCTGAGAGGAAATCTTTGAAGGTCTTTCAATTCAGAGTTAGTAGTGGAGAAGACCTGTAAAGGTTTATAAATAGGCAGATGCCATTAAGTTTCTTGTTGAGAATATCTGATGGGAATAGAAAAGTAGATTTTTGAGCAGCCATTTTAACCTGTTCTAACTTCTCGGCACCTTTTGAAGTGGGAAGGCATGGGGTTAGGGGAACAGATGTACCAGAATTTAATTTTGGAGTGGGAATGGATTATAGTTTGACACACTGATTCATTTCTCACTCAAAACACAAAAATTAGGGTAATCAGCAAGGCAGGCTCTGTCTGGATACCATGACCCTTTTAAGAGGACATTGTAGGGCTTCAGTAAAGGGAGGAAAGAACCCAAACCGTTGGCACTGGTACTGGAGGGTAGGCAGGCAGCAGGCCCTCCCCATGAGGAGGAGCAGCTTTATGAAGCAGGTGGTTCCAAGTATTACCAGCACCACAGATGATTAAATATCTCAGAAATACTGGTTCCTCGTGGTCACACAGCCATGGGTGTTGGAAGTACAATGTAAGACTAGTCTTTCCCACTTCTGCATTCATGTCCAGCCCCCAGTGTTACCATAGGAAAGGAGAGGGAACAGATTGTGAAGACAGTTAAGCTAGACTTGAGTGGATGGGACTGCATGTTCTTGTGGGGTTTCAGACGAAATGGGTTCTGAGAATGAGGCCTGAGTTAGGACTGGGCTGCATGGTTTTGAGATGTCAGTGCTTAAGTGGAGTGCACCTTGGCTTTCTAGGAGTGTAAGTTCTCCCTGCTTCCGGACTGAAGCCTGGCACCTGTTGCTTATGGGATACAGTGAAGCCAAATCTGTCTGCCTTGAGCTTTGCTCCCTCTGACTTCTCCACTCTAGATCTCCACTCTTGTTGTGTCCTAAGACAAGGCTCTTTCACCCACAGCTTTGCATTCTGTGCCCCATGCCCAGAATTTAGTATCAGAGGATCTATTGAATTAGGCCTTTGAATTAAGTGTTCCAGTCACTGGCTTTTGGAATGTTAATCTCTACTGTAGCTTTCCTCAGCTGGAGCTGTGATGACTAGTTACTAATTACTGATCTCTATTTGTTTTCAAACTTTGTGTTCCTTATCTGAAGATGCCTTCCCAACTTTGGTGACTCAGAAAACTTTGAGGTGCTTCAGGTTAGGAGGAAGAACCCCGCTTCCATCTGAGTCTCTGCAAATAGACCAGGAAGCTAGGACTTCCAGTGCCTTTTCTGACCCCCTCCTTAGGAAGACATTTGGTATCTGACCTGTTTGTTCCCTGATTGTTCATGTGTGTTTCCTCTATATTATATATTACACAACCATTTATATGTTTTGAAATTCTGCTTTCCTGTCAAGTGAGCATAATTTGCACTTTTCTTTGTTAGTTTCTTTCCTTCCATTTTCTCTTCACACTGAAGCTTAAGCCGTGTGCCTGTTGTAGAACATTGCTGTTAGGGTCAGAGAAGATGACAAGATGTGACAAGTACACAGGGCTCATTAGTCTGGTATCTGCCCATAAGTAGATAGCACTAACATTTTTTCTGTAAGTTTTAGGGGCGTGTGTGTGTGTGTGTGTGGTGTGTGGTGTGTGTGTTGATGAGGATCCTGGAATTACAGGCATGAGCCAACACATTTGGTGATTTTTTTTTTTTTTTTTAATTCTGAAACAAGGTCTTGCTAAGTTGATGAGGCTTTATAATTTCATACAATCAAGCAGGTGATGCCGTGCTGGTTTCCTACCAGCCCTTTGAAGTGCACAGACTAGTTCTGTGAACACCGTCAAGTATCAAGCCTGATTGAAGGCCACGGCTTGCCATTCAGATCTCAAGCCACACTCAGTTTCAAGATGGAGCTTCAGCCAGAGTGTTGAGTTGTCAGTTCATTCTGACCAGTATTCTTTCTTGTCTTTGGAAATAAAGTATCTTTTGATAAGAACTTTATTTTGCACCTTAAAACATTAATTTATTAAATCTTCACTGTAAGTTAACTTGTACTGTTGCCATTTTCTAGACAAGGAAACTGAGATTCAGAAATTAAAGTGACTTGCATCCAAACTACATAACTCTACCAGCATCTTTTCATAAATTCATTTTCGTTACTAATGATACTGTTCTTCTGAGTGCCAAGCCTTCTCAGTTTGTAACTGGCAAGAAAAGTTTGCCAGACTCTTGAAAAGAGTTCCAGATAAAATTATTCTGTAGCTGTATGATGCTTGCCGTGTGCTCAGGTGTCAAACCTGTGCCAGCTATTTGCTGTGTAAGTGAAGTTTTTCCAAGCTGGTCTCTATAGGTAAAATCAGAGTGCTGCCCCTGTATTTCAGCTTCCTTTTATCTTTTCTATTCTTCCAGAGTCAATGCCTGTGTGGATGTGGTAATCTCTGGCGTGAAGCTGCTGCAGGCGCTCGGCCTCAGTCCCGGGAGTGGAAAAGACCATGCTGTTCTGCACTCGAGAAGTGATCTGGAAGAAGCCTTCCTGCACTTCATGGGAAAGGGGCCGCTGCTGAGCGCTTCTTCAGTGATAAAGAGACCTTTCATGACATTGCCCGGGCTGCATCTGAGTTCCCAGGAGCCCAGGTCTGTCCCACTCTCTCACCAGTGCTACAAACTATGTTAAGAGTGCAGTGGGTAGGTGGTGAGGGAGAGCCGTTTTACAGGTTCTTAGAAGTAGCTTTCTCTTCCACTGTACGATGAGATGGTGATACAATTCTGTGGGGTTTGTCCTTTTTGTAAAATTTTGTGTTGGGCATGTCATTAATATTATTGTTTTTACTCAGATTTCTTTTCTGAGTCACACAATAACCTCCCAGACCCCCCCCCCCTTTTTTTTTTTGTTACCAGGCTAAAGGTTAGGAGCATGTTTGCTCTTGGCTTGTTAACAATAATTGGTTTGGTTTGGTTTTAGTTTTTTGAGATAGAATTTCTCTGTGTAATAGCCCTGGCTGTTTTAGAACTTGCTTTGTAGACCAGGCTGGCCTCGAACTCACAGAGATCCATCTGCCTCTGCTTCACCAACATGCCAGGCTGTTTGCAGTAATCCTAATAACGGCTGAGTCCTATCTAAGTTGGAGAACAAAGGTAAACCCACAGAGATCTAGATCTAAATCCCCATGGGAAAGGGGGCTGGGAGTGCCTTCACCTCTGTTTTGTTTGTCCAGATCAGGGTGTTTCAAGATGGTAGAGGCTACTGACTTTTTAGAGTGGCTAATATTCTGTAAAAAAAAAAAAAAAAAAAAGGCTGTCCTGTGTGTTATAGAATGTTAGCAGTCTTTTGCTTTGGGCCACTGAGTGCAAGGCTCTGTTCCCTACTTGTGTTGGCCAAAATATCTCAGACACTCTCCTGTGTTTCCTATGGGGAAGAGGAGGAAAACACAATCACCATGGCTGATACCTGCTGCCTAGATTGGTAGTTCTTATGGGACGGTGGGGGAGGCAGTGGGAGCTGCTGGAGAAGTCCTGTTCCGTCTGTGGGAACCTAGAGTTTACCTTTCTAGCACGTTTCTTGGTTTAACACTACTGGGTTGAAGACCAAAGACCTAGTTTTGAGAGCCACTTGTCTATAGAGCAGAACACTTTAGTGGCCCTAGCTCCCATGTAATTATAAACAACACAATATGTGGTAGAAAAGTCGGTACTAGAGTTGGAGTCCTAACCCTTGCCCTTCCCATCCCACCAGCGTGCATGTTCTCATGTTCTCAGTCCTGGGGTGAAGTCTGCTGCTGACGTCTCTCATCTCAGCACTGTTAGCCTAGATAGTTCCTCCTCCTTAAGTAGGACCTTCCTTTTGTACAATGAAAGGCCTTCATAAATTAGAGCCTGTAGTTCTAGCTAGTATAAAAGGAATTAAAAATCCTTGCCAACCCATATAAAAGACACACGATCCAGGTATTTTATTACAAGCTATAAGCCTAAATTGGAGCTATTCTAACTTACACCCCAGCCATATGTCCCTTGTTACTTTCTGTTTCTCCTGGCCAAGTGCTCACAGTTCCTCTCTTCTCTTGGAGTTTTCTCCTCTCTTTGTCTCCTTTATTTACCTGCAGCCCCAGCCAGGTCACAGAAAACCCACCTGCCTCTATCTACCGCCCAATCAAGGCTTTAGCCTTTTATGGACCAATAACTTGGGAAGCAAGGCTACACAGCATATTTGTGTATGTGAAGATCTCGGGGGGGGGAATGGGGGCAACCAAATCTTGGGGCCCAGTATTTAGCATTTGAATACATAGCAGCACGAGACCAACCCCCTACAAGCAAGTTGTTAATACATTTTTAATTGGTACTAGTCACTGGCAAACCATGGTGACCACTTTTATTTTGATGACTTTTGAGATTTAAATTCCTTTTGTCCTTGAAATGGCCAGCTTGAACATTAGAAATGGGCCAGATATTAGCCAGTCAATTTCTAAAGCAAACAGTAATTTGTCATCCTGACAGCTAAGCTCAGCAACAAGACTCCCTCTCAGGAGAGGACTTAGTTGTGGTATAGTAGGTCTACTAGTCTGTATGATCCTGATCCTGTATTTAAATTAGTTTGCTTATGTATCTTCTGCTTTGATAAAGGTGGGGAGAGTCCTATAGAATTTCTACTTTTCTTTTTTTTTTTTTTTTTTTTTTTTGGTTTTTCGAGACAGGGTTTCTCTGTATAGCCCTGGCTGTCCTGGAACTCCCTCTGTAGACCAGGCTGGCCTCGAACTCAGAAATCCGCCTGCCTCTGCCTCCCAAGTGCTGGGATTAAAGGCGTGCGCCACCACCGCCCGGCTTGAATTTCTACTTTTCTACCACTTTTTACAATGTTGTGGGTCTACCACGGAGGATCCAGGATTTTGTTTATAATTACATGGGAGCTAGGGACCACCAAGTGTTCTGCTCTATAAAACAAGTGGCTCTCAAAAGTAGGTCTTTGGTCTTCAACCCAAAAATTTGGCGTTTTTTTTTTTGGTGGTCAAATTTTTTTCTAAACATTGTAAAACTGTCTTGCTTTCTACTGATGCCTCAGTTTGGTACTGTTTCAGATTACTATCATCTGTAAGTCTGGTTGCCTGATAACCAACAGATAAACCATTCTATGAAAACCCAATGTCTGTTTTGTACACACCCTTACATTTTCTCCACGTTTCTTAGTGAAATCCTCTATCCATTCTAGTTAAGGAAAACAGTAAATCTGGCATGTAAGCCAAATTTAAGCTACATATCACAGAAAGTTCTAAATTTTTATGAAGAAAGCTAACCCTGTCCTGACTAAACAAGAGATTGACCCAGACATGGGATGGGAGTGACAGCCAGCATCTAGAGTAAGTCGTTTAGTCTGCACGGGTTAAGGACAGAAAGGTGGCGTGTTGCTCAGGGGAACTTGTCAGGCTTCTTAACTGTACTGCCTGTTGCTTGGGTTTCCAAGGCACCCAGATCCATGCTTAGCAACATGGAGCACCAGATGGAATTGTCTGCCTTCTAGATGAGCGCTGCAGCGTAGGGAGAGCAGTACTGCCCTATATGAAGGTCTTTATCTTTGAGCGTTTACTACCAGGGTATTTCCAAGCACATCAGTGTGTTGCTTTCATCCTTTCTCAAAACTCAGCAACAAACATTTACTTAGGCATAGTCTAAGAACAAAGTGATCTCTGCCCTGAGAGCTAGTTGTGCCCAGATATTTATCACCCAAAGTTGGAGCTGTAGTAGAGGCTGTTTAGGTTAGATGGAAAGAGATCTATGCCCCTGTCTAGGGAAAACCATTTTGGAGGCTAAGATGCCGATGGGGAAAGGGAGTGGGGACAGTATCATACGTTGTTGGAAAGCACTCAGAGCCCTACCTGATATAGAAGAGGCCCAAGGACTGAGAAGGAGGCTCACTAGGAGAGCTGCAAGCAAGGGTGAAAGGTCAGGGCACGGCAGAGTATGGGTGGAAGAGAAAGCGTGGGCTGAAAGCAAGAAAGGCTCTGAACACCCTCTTACACCTCATGATCAGTGTCAGTGTCAGCCCCCCCCAGTGATGTGCTGCTGGTCACACCTGTGTCCATTTCACACACTGTCACGTTCTGTCCTTTATTACACTTGCCTCTTTGTTGGCATTTCCTCCTTCCGATCATTTCTTGTTGTAAATCTCACATGGGTTTGACTGTGGGAAATAGGCCGCATAGCAACATGCTTTGCTGTCTGTCTACTCCTAAAGTGAGTAACAGGTATAGAATACAAGAGTGTGAGATCATATTGATAGCACATTTTTTTTTTTTTTTTTTTTTTTGGTTTCGAGACAGGTTTCTGTGTAGCTGCTATCCTGGAATATATGCCCAGGCGCTCGAATCAGAATCGCTTCTGCCTCAAGTCTGGATAAGCGTCCCACCACGCCGCGATAATGACATTTTAATTGACAAGGTATTTACTGAAAAATCTAAGGGCAAAGTTTGTACTTGATGCAATTATTTATACTTACAATAGAAGCTGAAATTAAGCTAGATTGTTGGAGAAACTAGTATTTAATTAAATGCTCATAGCTGGAATTTATGCATGCACATTGGAATCAAGCAAAATAAAGGTTACCTGTATTACAGACATTGAATTAAATAAAATGCATTTTTTTAAGTTACATTATAAGTTGATTATGATTCTATAATCAACTAGGCATGTTGATTTGTGCCTGTAATCTCAGCACTTTGGGATGCAATGCAGGATTGCTATGTGTTTGTTTGTTTAGTTTTTGTTGTTATTTTTAATATATGTGAGCACACTGTCATTGTCTTCAGACACTCCAGAAGAAGGCATTGATCCCATTACAGATGGTTGTAGCTGCCATGTGGTTGCTGGGAATTGAACTCAGGACCTGTAGCCATCTCTCCAACCCTGCTATGAGTTTAAAGCCAACCTAAGCTATATAGCAAAACTCACTGTGTCAACCACTTCTTTACTCCCAAACCCCCACAAAAAGAAGTTACACTTTAGAGCCCAGCACTCAATAGGCAGAAGAATAAACAAACAAATTAAACAATAAAAAACACCTAGTTGTATTTTAGGACTGAGGATACAGCTAAAAGCACTTGCCTAGCATTTCTAGGCCCTAGGTTCAAACCCCAACACCTAGAAAGGAATATGTTCATGTATTGAATGGTGTTGAGGAGAATGATACGGTCATATGTCATAGTGTGACATTTAAGGAATCACAGTGTGTGGTGGAGTCATACTTTTTGTGTTTTCTGTTGTCTGTTTTAGCTGCCTGGAAGCTCAGGGCCAAACTTTATCTAATTCATCAACCATACTAATTTTCATATTCTCTTCACCTTTCCTTATTCCTTGTCTGTTTTTGTTTTTTGGTTTGCTGTTAGACGAGGTCTCTGTGTAGCTATGGCTGTCCTGGAGTTTGCTTTGTAGAACAGGCTGACCTTGAACTCACATAGATAAGCCTACTTCCTGAGTGCTTGGATTAAAGGCATGGACCACCAAGCCTGGCTTCGTTTCTGTTTTACTAGGCTGCATGTCTGCCTCACTGCTGGGGTGCCCTGAGTGCTGCCACTTGTCGCTCAGGTGAGGCAGAATAAAGTCCATAATGGGATGTCCTCAGTCTGTGTTTTCTGGGGATGGGAAACAGCAGAGTCTGGGATGATTGCTGTGGTTCCTGGTATCCTGTGTACCCAGGCATTGCTGGCCTACCGATGGAAGTTGGGAACAGGGGTCCTTGGTCCACACTTCCCCAAAAGGTGCCTGGAAGGCAGAGCCCAGGATGGGGTGGAACTCAGTTTGATTCCAAATGAGTGCTGAGAATATAGAGGGGGCCAGAAGAGAAGGCATTCTCCAAGAGATTTAGACGATGCTCTTTACAAAGAAGGCCTGAAGCCACACCCTCCCTCTTCCTCCATGACGAAGAGACAGTCCTTGCTTGCTCAGACTGCTTTATTTGATGGCAGATGTGAATGCATGCATATACCTCAGGGTGAACCAGGGATTAAATACATTTTGCTGGAAGGAATGCCCAGGAAGGGAAGCCCGTTTGCTGACTGCTTGGGACCTATCTAGATACCTCATTAGCATAGAGAACTCTAGGTTTTTATTCTGTGTGGCTGATTACCATGGTCCTCAGTGGGGTGTGGTGGTTCCAGAGCAGGTAGAGGCAAGCAGAGGGTGGCTCTACTCCTGCCCTCAGTTCTGAGCTTACTCAGCCTTACCAGGTCTTCTGTCGGGCGGCATGGCCCGCTTGCCCCACACTGTTTATGAACCTCATTTGTGCCCTTTGTTGTCAAGTCACCTCAAAGCATTTTGATGGAAGTAGCTTGGTGGTAGACACCTGTGATCTCTGCCCATGGGAAGTGGAGACAGGAGCATCATAAGTTCAGGGTTAGCCTTAGCTATATAGTGAGCTTGAGGCTAGTCTGAGCTACATGAAACTCCATCTCAAAAAAAAAAAAAAAAAAACAGGAAAAAAAGAAAAATCAAAATATGTTAGTGAGGGGCTTCAGATGACTTAGCAGTGAAGAGTACTGACAGCTCTTTCAAAGGACAAGGGTTTACTTCCCAGCACCATATGGAGGCTCACAGTTCCAGGGGATCCAGTGCCCTCTTCTGGCTTCCTCAAGTACTACAAACATGTGATGCACAGACAGACACAGGCAAGACACCCATAAACATAAAAATAAATCTCAAAAAAAAAGTAAAAACTTTGGGGGTAGAAATGGGCTATATTTTTAACCTTAGAAATGATGGAACTTGGGCTATACCCTTGCTCGAATGCTGATAATCTTGACTGTCTTACAGCACTACGTAGGAGGAAATGCTGCTTTAATTGGACAGAGGTTTGCCGCCAACACAGACTTAAAGGTAAGTCTCTTTCACATTAAAACATCTGAACTTGTGTTTTCTTAATGTTAAGAGCAGGAATGTGTCTTGGTTCCTTAATTCAGTCTGGGGTCACCTGGGCATCTGTTTAGAAAGCAGTGTTGTGTTAGTGAGTGATAGTAGTAACGGACGCTGCTTGGGTATTTACCATGTGTAGATTGATTCTTCAGCAGTCCGGTAGGCTAGTTAATTCTGCTATTGATGGGACTGGTTTTGCTTTCTACGTAAGAAAATGAAGACCTAGAGACATTCACACTAATACAGACTAAGCAGATTCTCCTCGGCAGATTGGCAGAAATACAATTCGAACGCTACACCTTGGAGTGACTACCTACCTATACTGTTCTCTCAGGAATTCAGTTTAACTTGCCCAGTATGGACTAAGTATTTCCCAAGAAGTACCAAGATTAAGAACTAGATTCTACAAAGATGGTGATAAGAGCTAACACATACATAGTTCTTACATAGCCAGGTAGAGAGAGAGAGACAGAGACAGACAGAGACATTCATTTAATCCTCCTTTTATTATTCCCCTTGGATATAGAAAAGTGAGGTGCACAGAAGTCCAGTAGCTCAAGGCTACATTGCCTGCCTAGTGTTACCTAGACCTGTGATTTGAACCGACGTAAGTCTAGCTTTAGAACTGTACTCTGTTTCTTAGAAGTAGACCTGGAGAGTCTAGTAAAGGCCAAGTTAGTGCAATGGTGAAAGTGAAGTCAGGTGGCAGAAGAGAGAAGTGCCTTTTAAAAAACATTTGTGAGGACTAGGGATCTAGCTCAGTGATATGGTGCTTACCTAGCATACGCAAAGCCATGGGTGTGATCTTTTAGTACTGCAAAAAGTCTGTGTGTGTGTGTATCATACTCACATGTGCAACCGGGGCTCTTGGCCACTGAGCCATCTCTCCAGCACATCCCTTTTTTAAAAAATGTTTGTCCTTTCTTAAATACTGATGCTCCTTAAAAAAAAAATCATTCATTTATTCATTCATTTGTTTTTGTACCAGGGTCTCTTTGTAGCTCTGGCTGTCCTGGAACTCACTCTGTAGCCCAGGCTTGAACTCGAGATCTGCTGCCTCTGCCTCCTGAGTGTTGGGATTAAAGGCGTGTGCCACCATGCCTGGCTTCTTTTTTTTTTTAATAATATGTTATTGGGCCACATGCATGCCAGAGAAATACAATATTACTAACCTATACCACCAGCCTCATTTTCTGATGTTAAACCAACTTTGCACCCCTGGGATAAACTGTGTTCATGATGCATTACTTTTTTGTAAGTTAAGTTCCATTTACTGAAATTTTGTTTAAAATATAAAATCAGTTTCTGTGGGGAGATAGTGATTTGTGTTTTTCTTACAATGTCTTATTTTGCTATGAGTATAATAATGGCATTGTTTAGTAGAATTAATTGAGATATATTTCCTACTCCTTGCATATTTATGTTTGGTTTGGTTTGGTTTTTTTGATGTTGGTTTTTATTCCATAAATGGGGCATGCACATGCACCTCATGCCATGATTCACCTCTGGAGGTGAGAGAATGAGTCCCAGTGTTGGGGATCTACCACGTGGGTTCTGGGGATCAAATTAGACTGTCAGGCTTGGCAACAGGTACCCTAACTGCTGTGCCACTTGCCTGCCTCATTTCAAGTTTTTAAAAAGAATTTATATAAATTTTGGTACTTTTTATACTGTCCTAAATATTTATAGAACTCACCATGTCTTGGACTTTAGGTTTTCTTTTTTTTTTTTTTTGTTTTTCGAGACAGGGTTTCTCTGTGTAGCCCAGGCTGTCCTGAACTCACTCTGTAGACCAGGCTGGCCTCGAACTCAGAGATCCGCCTGCCTCTGCCTCCCAAGTGCTGGGACTAAAGGCGTGTGCCACCACCGCCGGCTTAGGTTTTCAATATAGGAAGATTGTTGTTATTATTAGGTTCAGAACTTTGTGCTATCTCTTTGATTTCTTAAGATGTGCCCTTTAATAGAGGTGTGTTGGTTGACTCCTAAATACTTGAGAGTTTTCTACATGTCATTCTTTTACTAATTTCTATTTTTGTCCCATTCTGTTGGCATTCCTGGTGACTAGCCCAGCAGGATAAATCTCTTTCTCCATTTGCTACTTATTGCTACTGTTGGGTAAGCCAGGTTTCTTTTTTATATATACATGGTCCTTTGGTGAGTGGCCATTGGAAGAATGCAAAGAAGTATAAGGTGTTCTTTGCTGAGCTATTCTGTCTGTGTCTAAGATTAGGAACAAGTAGAGCTATCCATGCCCTCTGCCAGTTCCTGTCTTGGTCTATTTCCTCTTCAATCAGCTTTGAGTAACATCTGCTATTAACTTTGTATTGATGCTCAATTCTTAAAGCTGCATAGAGCCAGAGTCACCTCTAACCTTTCTCCAGCCTTTGCTCAGTCAGTGTATTAGTATGGTATATATCTTTTTCTATCCTTGTGTTTATAGTCTATTTGCATATTCATATTTAATGGTTTTTTTGTAGATGCTATATAGTGGGACTTGCTTTTTTATCCAGTTATATAATCTCTGCCTTTAGGTGGGTATGGTGGTTTGAATGAAATGGCCCTTAGAGATTCATGAATGCAGAGCCGGGCGGTGGTGGCACACGCCTTTAATCCCAGCACTTGGGAGGCAGAGGCAGGCGGATTTCTGAGTTCGAGGCCAGCCTGGTCTACAGAGTGAGTTCCAGGACAGCCCAGGCTACACAGAGAAACCCTGTCTCGAAAAACCAAAAAAAAAAAAAAGAGATTCATGAATGCAAATGCTGACTTAACCAGGGAATGGAACTCTTTTGGAAGGACTAAGAGGTGTGGCCATCCTTATAGGAACAATAGTGGCCTTGTTGGAGGAAGTGTGTCACTGGGAGTGGACTTTGAAGTTTTAAAAAGCCCACACTAGGCCCAATCTCTCTGCCTGCTGCCTTTGGGTCAGGAAGTAAAACTCAGCTGCTGCTCTAGAACCATGGAGGAGGAAGAGGAGAAAACAACTAATTCTAAAGCTATAAGCATACATATAAAGTTAAATACTTTATAAGAGTTAGTTTGGTCATGCATGGTGTCTCCTCACAGCAATAAAACAGTAACTGAGACAGTAAGATATTTAGGTCATCTGCATTTAATGCAATTGGCATATTTAGATTTAAATCTGATATCTTGCCATTTGTTTCTGTTTGCTTTACTTTTTAATCTTCTTGTTTTATATTTATTCCACTTAATTTTACCTTCTTTGACTTGCTAGCTATGATTTTTAGTTTTGCTATTTCAGCAGTTTCTTTAAGGTTTATATTGAACTTTTTTTTTAATGTGTATGTATGTTTTGCTTTCATTTATGTGTATGTATATCACATATGTGCAGTGCCCATGGAATCGAGAAGGGGACATCATTTCTTCTGAAACTGGAGTTGCAGATGGTTGATAGCAGCCATGGAGGTGCTGAGAATTGGACCCAGGTCTTCTAGATCCTCCAGTGCTCCTAACCACCCTATCATCTCTCCAGCCTTACATTGACTATCTTTAGTTTATCATAGTTGTGTGATAAACAGGGAGACAAACAAATAAATGTCTGTTCACAGCAGATAGGGCACCAACAGGAAATCCACTCAAATCTAGCCTGCTTTTAAGAGTATGGGAGAGGCATTAATTATAGGAACATGGAGCTGATACACCACCAAGCAAACACACACACACATACACACAGAGACACACACACCATCTTTCTCCTAGTGAACATTAATTGCCTCTTAGAGCAGGGGAAAACAGAACCTTGTGAGTTTGGGACCTAATGATTCTCTCTTCCCCAATGAAGGCCTTTAATGGGCACAGTATTTGTATAGGTGTTCACAGCTGCTTAGAATTCAAGAGAACAATGACAATGTATTCCTGGAAAACAGCATTTCAGTTTATTACAATCCTGGGTTAGAAATAGTAAGACTAGAATGACAGACTCTTGGGAAGGAAGTGACACAAACCCACCCTCAGAAGACCTCACAGGAGAGGGCTGGAAGTGGAGAGCAGCAGCATTAGGAGACATCTGCATCTCATGATGGGATATGCAGAGGACTGGACAAGCCTTCAGAGCTCTCAGAGATGAGATTTCTGACTAACTCTCAGCTTGGGGGCTGTGGCAGGAAGCTCCAGACTGTGTGACTCAGTCTAGCCTAGAAATCAGTACACATAAGACCATAACTTTCTCATAGTTACAGGAGCAGGGCCTGGGGTTGCTTTTTCTGCTGAGCCCTGAGTGTTCCATCAGGCTCAGCAGGAGCCTTTGGGGGGTTCTCTGTTCTCTCAGAATGACTACATCTTAAAGTACACACCCATTCTCCAACATATGTCCTTATAAGAACTTTAAAACATTGAAACCGCCCTCCCTTAATTCTGTCGACCAACTGCCAAAGAATTTTAAATATAGTAGATTTTAATAATTACTTCCTTTTAAAAATAGTTTTTTTCCCACACTCTGTTTATATATGTAAATATATTTTGTTTGGAGATAGGATCTCACCGTGTAGCCTGGGCTGGCGTAGAGCTCAGATTCACCTGCCTCTGGGATGTTGGGATTAAAGGCATGCACTACAATGCCCAGTTTATATATTTTTATATATTGCTTTTGTGTTTGTGTGTCTGTGCATGTGCCACAGCACGCACACAGATACTTACAGAGATCAGGAGGCAAATTGTGGAAGTCATTTCTCTCTTCCACCTTACCCCTGACATCAGGCTCAGGTTATCAGGCTTGGTGGCAAATGATTTTACCTGCTGAACCATCTCAGGATTCACTGTTACTGCCATAGCTGTTACACGTGTTATAAACCTTCCACTGTGCTGCTTGTGTCTTTCCTTACTCTATCTTTAAGCAGCTCCATCTCTCAGAGTCCCCATTTCCGTTGCTCTTTGTTCTCAATCCATATTTCCACCTCCTCTTGTGGCTGTTCCCCTGAAGGACTTCTTTTTATTAATAACATTTCCTTTGATGCAGATCTGCTAGTGAGTCATAAATTTTTCCAGATTTTAAACATCTGGAAGTCCTTTTGTGGTCAGATGTATTTGTAGGGCTCCACAGGTTCCTTTGTGCTGTATGTGGATGGCTGGACTCTGCCTAATGTCCAAGTGCTTTGAAGCTGTCATTTCCTGTAGTTGGCCTATTTTTTGTTGTTTTAGGCATGTGGGTCTCACTATCTCAGAAGTGAAACTCTAGGCAAGGATTAGGGGAAGGCAATAAAATGACAGGCCCCAGAGCTTTTGGAACTGGGAGGAAGCATCTATATCAAAGTGGAAAGCAGAGAGGGAGGTGTATTTTTACTCAGAAGCTAACAAGTCTCTGTACAAAACAGCATACACATAAAGTGCTCATTTGCCAGTGAAGATGGCTTTGAGGGGTCTGAGAAGGGTGCGTCAGTCTGAACCAAAATAGGGATTTCTAGGGATTTTTTTCAAAATGTTCCTTTACGGTTTTTTGTTTTTTGTTTTTTTTAATATGGTTTTTCGAGACAGGGTTTCTCTGTGTAGCCTGGCTGTCCTGGAACTCACTCTGTAGACCATGCTGGCCTCGAACTCAGAAATCCGCCTGCCTCTGCCTCCCAAGTGCTGGGATTAAAGGCGTGTGCCACCACCGCCCGTTCCTTTATGTTTTGAGTCTGTTAGTTTGGTCTTGAGGGTATGACAGAAACTTCACTGGACTATGTGTGGTTAGCCAGGAGAGGAAGGGGCGTCTAGAGATGACAGCCAGGAGGAAGCCCAGACTCAGGCTGAAGCTAAAGGGTTTAGAAAAGTTACAGAGCAGGCTCCCTAAGCTTGAAGCTCTGTGGTCACAGCAGTTTAGCATAGTGAGGGAGCAGTCTCACAGAGTCATTCACTGGCCATTGACATCTGATAAAAAGAAGTGGTCCTCTTTTCCTGTACTGTAAAAATTCCAACAAATATTTTTATTTGACACCTTTGAGCAAACACTCCCATGTCTTTTTGCCTACACAAAATACAAGTGATTTAAAAAAAAAAAAAAAAAAGGCCTATGTAGGAGCTTCACACAGTAAATGTTCTTGCCGCCATCTGAGCCACCCAGGTGACTGTGGCGGGCAGAGGGTGAGTTTGAGGCCAGCCTGGACTACATAGCTGGTTTACCACCTCAGGAAAAGAAAGAAACATGCCCATCCTGCCCCCAGTAACAGAGTGGTGTCTCTGTGTGTCTGCGTGTCTGCCTTGGCTGTCATATAATAAAATACTATAAACAGTGTTAAAACAAAAAATTACTTTCTCAAAGTTTTGGAGGCTTGAAGGTCCAAAATGAGTTTCATGGAGATGTTAAGGGCCCTTTTGTTGACTTATGGGTGGGTGGCTAACTGTGTTCCATCGTCTAAGACCTTATTTAATCATTGTCCCCATAAAGACTCTAGTTCCAACAGCATCACACCAGGGTTAGGTCTTCATTGTCTAAACTTGAGGGAGACACATTCACTGTGTAACTGAGTGTGGGCCACAGAAATTCCATAGATACTGTCATTCTGTAAAACTAGGTCCATTGTGGTCATACTCTTAGAAACCTATGCCTGCCGGTGAAGAGTTCCTGTGCTACAAACCTCCAGATCAAGAGAAGAGTCAATAGATTCTGATAGCTTACTAAAATGAATAGGATTGGCTCAAACACACCTTGCTGGTTACTGTCTGGATTCTGTGGGTTCGGAACTGATCTCCTGGGAGACTGATTTGATGTTAACTTATTGTCTCTAGGTTCTTCTTTGTGGTCCAATTGGCCCAAAGCTGCATGAACTTCTTGATGACAACGTGTTTGTTCCACCAGAGTCCCTGCAGGAAGAGGATGAGTTCCACCTTATTTTAGAGTACCCGGCAGGTAAGGAAGACCAGGATGGGAGTGGAGGAGTTCCTGAGTCCTGCTGGGAGGATGGGTAGAGGTCTGTAGTGCACTGTGTCACTGTGCCAGATGTCCTTGTCAATTAGCAGGCTCTTGTTTGGGTTCCCATACCAAAGATTTTCCAGCCCACTAGTAGCCATTGTCTCCATGCTGTGTGATAGGGTATAACAGCATTGAAGGCAGTGCTTCCGTCTGCAGACAGCACTGGTATGAATCTAGGGAAAGAGGATGCAGGAGAGATCTGTCACCAGTAAATGTGAAAATGTTATAATAAAGTTTTCCTTTTTTACCAAGAGCTAAGAAGGGTAGCAAATGTTTGCTCAGCTCTCTTGGGTTCTGTCTGGGACTTTTCAGGCCCAGGCCTTCCAGGCTGCTTGATATTGACAGGCCTCTGGCAAGCTTTCATGGGAGCACCTCCCTCTTTCCTGGAGGTGAGCTGTAGCATTATGTATGTTTGTTCCTCTTACACAATATTCCACTGTTAACGAATGCAAAGTAACCCATCCAGTGGATTTTATGTTACAAGAATGGAGGTCTGATTCCTGGACAAATCTTCAATACCTGCGTTTCCTGCTTATACTCAAGAGCTCTTTAGTTTCTGAGTCAACACATCATTCGTGGTAAAAGACTGGGCATCCACACAGCAATGGGCGTCCTTATGGCAGTACTTAATGCTCTGTAGTGAGTCACTTCCAAGTCAGACAGTGGCCCTCACTCACCTAGAGTAATTCACTGTCATCCGAGGTATAGTGTATGCTTGTTGAAAAGTACCCCTGTCTCCAAGAACACAGAAGGGATTAGTTGTTTCCAAGTTCTCTCTGATACATACTAGAAACATCTGGGGACTGTGGAGGGTAGCTCTAAACTTAGAAGCAGAATATGTTACTAAGAATGGACATTCAATAATATACAGGCTTCATAGAATTGCTGAGTTCAGGGTTTAACATTTTTTCCCCGTAGTAAAATGTGAGGCTGAGGATGAGCCTGGGAGTGGGTGAGCTTGTGGGCTGCTGTGGGAAGCAACTGTCTGGAAGTTCTGGATAGCTGAGGTTTGTGTCTGGGGCCTGTTCCTGCCACTTCTGTAGGCACCCAGGCCTGCCTGCATGCTTTGTAGTTAATTTCTCCTGGTAACTTGGGAGTTGAGAGAGTACTGTCAGAGCGCTGACTGTTGTGGTGGGGAGCCCATTCCGCTTTCTCAAAAACAGAGTTTCTGTCCTTGGCTTGATAAGCTTCACTTTTGGATACCTAGTTTTTTCTTGGACAAAGCAGCAGCCTTTTGTTAACCTCATGAAGCTGCACTGCCACGGGCTCCAGGAAGAGACAGGCTGATGGCAGGAGCCCTCAGGGCAACTCAGCTGACGCAGTTCCTGGCTTCTCTGTAGCTTAGATTGCTAAATTCCAAGAGCATCCATCAACTTTATATTTCTTTTCGTTTTCTTCTCTCTCACCAGAGCACCCCAGAGAAGCTCACTTTGAGCTTTGGTCTGGGAATCAAGTGAGTCACCACAGAGGTTTCACTGAGTGATAAACTGAGAGAAGAAACTGCTACAGAGTTGTGTGAGGAAAGACACACTAGGTGTTATTACAGGCCGGGCTCCATCATCTCAGGCCACTCCATCAGTCCTGTGTCTTGTGAAAATAGCAGCTCTCCACATTCTCTCTTGTCTGCCTTGCAGAAGCTTGTTTACTTTGGCCTTGCTGTTCCCTGAAGAATTCTTGAGGCCTGTGTGGTTCTTTCCCCAGGCTAAGCTGAGTAGTGCTTCCTAGCATTGTGTGGAGAGCATGTTTTCACCATTGTGCAGCCCTGATTACAGAAGTGCTGGATTGCTTGTCCTCATAGTCATTTGGGTCGTCTGTCTGTTTCCTTCTTACCTTGTTCTTTGCTGTTCATTCCTGTGGCTGTGTGGCAGATGGGTTGTGAGGTAGTGAGATGTGATGAGGGAAGCACAGGCTTGCCCTCAGCTCAGTGGCTACCTGACAGGTCAGTGCAGATCTGTGCCAGTCCTACACAGTAGGGCACATTAGTGGCTCTGCCAAGGAAGTAATGATACCTTCATGGGAGTGGGGTAGGAGAAAGACAAATTTAGGGAGGAAATAGCACTTAAATTTGTCAGGGAACAGTCACTACTCCAAAACAATTCTGCATAGAAATGATTGGAACAGCTAAATAGTCTTTAGATCCCCAAGCTCAGACATCTCCAGGCACACCAAGAAGAGGCACAGTCAGCTAGGCTCAGGTTTTCAGTCTATTTAGCTTCCAACTCTAAAAAGTACTCAGGGTGTGGCTCTTGGCAGGGCATCCTGGCCTATCTGTTGGGTATGCTGGTATGTTCTTGTGTGCTGGTATGGGGCAGTCATGTGCTCTGTACTCATGACCCATGCTTGAGTTCAGCAGACAGCAGGGCTTTCTTAGAACTTAAGGGAAGCTAATGACATTAAAAGACACAAGGCTCAACATACGTTTTTGTTTCTTTATTAGAGTTGGGTTGAGGATTTGATTTTTTTTATCTGCTGCAGTCCTGTCCTGGATGCAGGTCCTGCTCACCTCGAACTGTAGGGTCTGCTTGGCCAGATCAGCTCAGAGCCCAAGCTCCTGTGAGGCCCCTGCAAGTTCCCTGAAGTTGGGAGACTGAAAGCCTCTTCCTTTTCTTCCTATTGTGTTGACGGGGCTTTTCTAGGGGAGGAGTGGGGCCCGTTTAAAGCTCCCCATGCCAACCGGTTCATCTTCTCTCACGACCTCTCCAACGGGGCCATGAATATGCTGGAGGTGTTTGTGTCTAGCCTGGAGGAGTTCCAGCCTGACCTGGTGGTCCTTTCTGGATTGCACATGATGGAGGGACAAAGCAAGGAGCTCCAGAGGAAGAGGCTCTTGGAGGTAATAGCTCTGCTACAGACTTATAGGTCTCAGCTGGTGTTTTCCTTCAGGCTCCTGCCACTGAGCCTCTGGCTGATGCTGCCTTGTCTTAGGCTCTGCTTCATCAAGGTAGCAGCAGTAGGGCAGTTGAGGACATCTTACCTGAGTTTCTGTGTCCTGTACTTAACTGAACGTGGCTGCAAGCTGCAGGGTTTGTAGCTATGTTTTGTGTTTTCTGTACCATCTCACTTCACACCAGCTACACCATGCTTCCTGCAGGTCTGTATACATTGGAGCCAACTGCTCAATTTAGGTCCCCAGGAATAGGAGACAACCTGAACATAAACAGGGGCAGTTCTGTGTCCTCTGATTCTATAACTCTGGCACATATATATATAGCTCCCTACAGAGTAGAGTTTTTCTATTGGGACAAGCAGCTATTGGCCACAGAGGTGGGGACCTGCACTGCTCCTAGTTCTTGAGGATGCAAAGGGTGTTTTGAGTACATCTGGGCTGCTTGCTTCCTCTCGCCTGACTTCTGTCCTAATGACACTGCTGTCCTCCTCCTTACAGGTTGTGACCTCCATTTCTGACATCCCCACTGGTATTCCAATTCACCTAGAACTGGCCAGTATGACCAACAGGGAGCTCATGAGCAGTATTGTGCATCAGGTAACCATGAGGCCATCACAGGCTGCCTCTGGTCCTGGGGCCTCAAAAGGAAGTTCTTTTCTCTTACAAGCCAGGTGTTTGGGCTCTGACAGGTCCACTAACTGACATATGGGTGGTGTGTCACTCAGATCTGGGTGCAGGGGAGCCAGAATGGATCCAGGACTGTTAATGATATCTCCTACTGGGTTAGGACTGTGGCAGTGTCACTGAAAGGCCTGAGCCATGGTTTTTCCTTTGGAGCGAGGATGTTAAGTGAAGCGAGGATGTCAGGTTTGGGGTTTTGTGTTTTGTTTTTTCAAATTTCAGAGACAAAATCTGAGAGCCTAACTCAGCTGCTTTCAATGAAACACAAATGTCGAGTGAGCATGACTTCCTAGTGCTAGCTATCTCACATCACCTCCCTTTAGGGAGGATTTGGATAAGTCCCAGTGAGCCAGGCCTAAACAGGCTCTTCATAGCTGGCCAGCGTGTCAGCTTGACGCTCATCGGCTCTGTGAGCTTAGGGAGTCCATGAACCTCCACCCAGAAAGTGTAAAAGACGTTAAGGTGAGCACCCTCAGGGATCGTCAGTTTCATATGAAGCGCCAGTGTTATTTTGTACATGGGTAAGAAAACATGGATGTGTATAACACAGGATCTCTGCTGACACCCTTGAACCCTCTGTGGTAAGAGTCTCTGGTCTGTATGCAGAGGTGAAAGGCAGAGGGAAGAGCCTCCACGGTACGCTGTCTTCTGCCATTTTACAGTGACACAGAAAAGACTAGGTCTGGAGGTGTTGCACAACTCTGCAGTTTCCCAAGTGGTCATGAAGGTGGAGTCAGTCAGAGATTTAATACCTGAAACTAGTTTCAGAGATGCCTGCCCGACCTCTAGTCATTGGCTGTGTCCTAATGCTCCAGGAGTTGTGTCCACAAAAAAGAGACCTGTCATTATTTTTGTTAGCAGGTCTTTCCCGCAGTGGCTTCTCTTGGGCTGAATGAACAGGAGCTGCTATTTCTCAGCCAGTCGGCCTCTGGACCCCATGCTTCTCTCTCCTCCTGGGATGGTGTTCCTGATGTGGGCATGGTCAGTGATATCCTCTTCTGGATCTTGAAAGAACATGGAAGGAGTAAAAGCAGATCCTCGGATCTCACCAGGATCCATTTCCACACATTGGTCTACCACATTCTGGCAACTGTGGACGGACACTGGGCCAACCAGCTCGCAGCTGTGGCTGCTGGCGCTCGTGTAGCTGGGACACAAGCCTGTGCCACGGAAGCCATAGACACCAACCGAGTATCTCTAAGAGCGCCTCAGGAGTTTATGACGTCCCATTTGGAATCCGGCTCCAGGATTGTATTAAACCCAAATAAGCCAGTGGTGGAGTGGCACAGGGAAGGAATAACTTTCCACTTCACACCCGTGTTGGTGTGTAAAGACCCTGTTCGAACTGTAGGCCTTGGTGACGCCATCTCTGCTGAAGGCCTCTTCTATTCAGAAGCACACCCTGATTAGGAAAGCTGTAGACAGTTGTATGAGGAATGAAAGCCACCCATCTTAAGAATTCCAGGAAGAACATAGCTTGGGAAATAGGCTTGTGGGTGTCAGAACAGTTTCCTAGATCTAATTGGAAGACAGCCAAAGAAATCACAGCAGATTAAACTGTACAGATACATTCCAGCCTGTTGGCAACATAAAAACACTTCAGGTATAATTGAAACTTAGCTATCTACTAATGAGACTGGATTTTTGTTTATGTTGTGCTACAAAGGTTTAAACCTCTTTGTGAATCCCCAGTTGATGTACCATGACTCTGGTGAGCTTGTCCAGCCACAGAAAGTCCTTTTCTCCTTGCCCACTAGAGAAGGCAGTTCCCTCCACAGCCTGACCACTCACAGAACCTGGCGAGGGCAGTCATGACAGCTTTTGCTCCTGGCAGAATCCACTTCTCCATTCAGTGTTACCGTCACAATATTTGGTGTGTGTACCTTCTCAGCCTTCTGCTCTCAGACACAGGTCAGAGCCACAAGAGAGGACAGAACAGTCCTGTGCTTTATGGTCTCAGACTGGAAATTCTTGGGAGAGCCTTGAGCCACGTAATCATTCTGCACTTGCTTGGAAGCACCATGCCTTCCTGCCCCAGCTTCGTAGATTGGGGCTGGCTGAGAAGAGACCCCATGGCTTGTTCTTAGCCTCAGTGCTGAGCCTAGAAGTGCTTTCTGCGGCAGAAGACTGGTACTCATTCCTTCTGAGCCTTGAAGAGATGTGTTTTACAACTGGAAAGTGCTTCTGTATAGAACACATCATGTGGTTTGTGTTTTTGTTTTGACACATCCATTAAAGAGTTTGACCTCTTAAGAGCCCAGGATCATGATATATGTGTTATGTTGTATATTTATTTTTTTAATAAATCAAGATTTCTGTGTGCTTTTAAAAATATTAAAACAATCTACATTTCCGGGATCCTAAGTCTAATCAATTTTGTTCTCAACCCCAATCCCACTTTATGTCACTTGGTTGCTGAGGCATTTGTTCTCTGGTCCCTGCCATTGGGTTAGGCAGTCCCTCAAGCTGGGCCCCAGCAGTAGGTCTGTCAGGCTTAAGGTTTCGGAGCTACTGCTGTGGGGATCCTGGAAGCTGGATCACAGTCATTTCAAAGAGCCAAAACCTTTCTAGTCCAAAGTACAAGATGTCTGTCCAGGACAAGGGCCACTCATACCAGTCCTGGCTGCTCCTGGAATGGCAGATCTCCCCTCTGATTTGGGTAAGAAGGAAAGTCTTAAACTGTCAGAGAGAACCTACACAAGTTGCATCTTCAAAGTGAAAGCAAATCTCATTATGGATAGCATTGGCTGCTGCTTAATCCTCTGCCTCTAGAGCAACTGAGTTCCATACCCCAGCAGACCAGTCAGGTCTACACAGTGAGACCCTATCTCAAAAATTCTATACTTTCCCTTTTTAGGGGTTCACCCAAGTAGTGAGCTTATAGGTGTGCATCACCATGCTTCTGCCTATTAGGAACATCGAAGTGAGAGAACTTTCTTAAAGCTGAGTTTTGTAAAAATCTTTTCTTTTCCTTAGTCTTGTATTTGTTCAACTCCTGCCTATAGTCTCAATTCTGTCCAAGTGTCCCTGGAAATGCTGGTGAAGACTAGGGTGAGAGGTGTAGTGAATACCTACCCAGGCCAGTAGCCTTCAGATTTGCTTTCCCTTGAGAATTATTAGAGGGCAAGCTTTGGCATGAAGCACCAGACCCAGCACCTCCAAGTGTTTGTTAGCAGATGGGCTTGTAACAATTGCTAGATCCAGGAGGCTGGAGGAGAATGCATACTGTAGCCATCAGGGCCCCGTACAAGTTCAGATCTCAGTGACTATGCTGTCAAACATAAAAAATAAGGTTTCTTGTTTTGTTTTCTAAAGTTGGTAGGTCAATTTTGTGATAAGTAAAATGTACCAGAATGTAGTAACTATCTGTATAGAATGAGTGCACAGGCTGACAGCAGTCGCCTGTCTGCAGAATGCCTTTCTGTGAAGGAGGCTGGGATGAGTGCAGACGTGGATGGAACTGAACAGATGGGCTGTGCTCTTCAGCCCTACACTGTGGACAGCATTTGACTGAGGATTAATGACACAAAGGGTTTGAAAATCCCCTAGCCAGTAACAGGCTTCCTAGAAACTACAGTTCCTGTTGTACTTCAAATTGATGTAATCTGGGAAAAACTGCAGCCTGCACCACCACTAAGAGGAGGTAGGATACAGCCAAAAGCAGGCAACCCTTATCACCTTCAGTCTGCATTTTATTCTCTTACTGTGGGGCAGGAGACAGGGGTAAACATCAGTAGGCATACTCCAAATTCATAAGGGGTATTTGAGTTGGTGAAATGTTACTTGATATTATCTGACAGGTTCCCTTGGCTTAAACTCACTCAGCTCAGCTGTAAAATGGGGCTATGCTGGTAGCTTCCCCTCGGGGTTTGGTTGATAAAGGAGACAGGGCAAGTATTTAGCATAGTATACAACATTATTTGAGTAATCACCTCTCAGTAAGCTGAACAGACAACTTCTGGGTCCAAGACCATTTTAGGTTATTTGAAAGCTCTTATAGTAATCCAGCCTTTTCTTGTTTTGTTGTGTTTTAGGGTTAAAAACCTAAGTGATAAAGCTGTACACTTTTAATGTGTTATCACTTGATAAGTCTCAGCAAATGTTTGCATCACCAGCTAAATCCTCCATGCATTCCCATTTCTAACCCTGACCTGTAGTCAACCAATTTTTTTTTTTCTTTTGGCCTCTGTAAACAGGTAGTTTTTCGTGTTCTGGGATTTATCAGTGAAACTTCACTGCCTGGTCTTGGTATCCAGCTGGCATACTGTAGAGTCATCCATGTTTTTTATGGCTGTAAGTACGTACAGGCTTCCACTTTCAGGTTAATAAGCTTACCAACAAGAGCCTGATAGGTTCTTCTCAGAAGAGAACCTGTAAGACCAGGATGGCCAAGCAAAAGCCTAGAGAAGTGGCAAGACCATTTTACACTCCTGCTGACGACTTCTGACTGACCTGATTCTGTCTTGTTCTTGCCACAGTGGAGGTTTCGGGGTTCAGTTTAAACATTTTGTGGGTATTGTTCTGTTCTGTCTCCCATGTAACAAAGGCGGACACCTGTTCAGTGTTCACAGCCACTCCTGTGCTTTCCTCTGCAAAGTTGCACAATACTTGGTCCTAATTGGGTGTTTGTTTTCCTTATTATTGAGCTGGAAGAGTTCATGTTTTCAGATACGAGGTCTTTGTCAGGCCTACTCTCTACAGGCTGCAGCCTGAAGCTCATGTTAATTTCCTAACATTTGTCTTACCTGGGAAACAAAACGGCACATCATCCATGCAGTCTCAAGTTTTCTTGGAGCTTTATAAACTCAGCTTTGACAGTTAGGTCTGTAATGAATTTGACTTAATTCCTATCCATAGTGTTATCCTGATGCCATATTTATGTTTTTACTGATAAAAAACACAGTTTAGATTAAAAAGTTCTGAAATATGCACACGTTGTGGAATGGCTAGATTTCCAGAATACAACATTAAGATCATGCAGTATGTGGGTATTTTAAACTGGCATTTTTCACTTAATATATATTTTTTCTCAGCTTGATAGCTTCTTTTCGCACTTTTTCTTTTGTCTGGCTCTACTGAAGCTTATTCATCCTCTTGTAAACAGATATTATGATTGCGTCCAAGTTCGGGCATCTGTGTAGGGGGGCTTATGTGATTGTTTATAATTCATTTTGTCAAATATTTTAGTGTGACTCTCAGATCATATAAAAGTATGTTTACTTTTTTTTTTTTAAGGAATCTGATAAATGTAGGTACAAGGCACCTATGCTGCACCCTTGCTAACAGTATTGGCAGTGTTCTTGGTTTCAGGCTCTTTCAGGGTCAAACCCATGTCTGTATCTGTGATTATCAATTTGGTCTCATTTTCCTATATCTTTAAAACTGTTGTGAGATGCCTTCATAAAATAACTTTTTATTCTTTTCAGAATGAATGAGAAACTGCAAATCCAGATGCCCAGAAGACTGGACATGTTCGGCCTGTTATCTAAGAAAACCTAAGTCCAGGTACTATAGAAAGCATTGCTTTGTGACTATTTGTGAAAGAAAGGTACCCCTGGGGAACAGGAAAAATGAACAGGCCTCTCAGTCTCTGCCATACCTCACCTGAAGAGAAAAGCACCTTTGCACTTGTATACCCTGATATTAAGATTTTAGCCAGATGTGGTAGTGCATACCTGTTAACAACAGCATTTAGAGGTAGAAGTAGGACGATCAGGAGTAAATGCTGTATTCTCTCAGCTACATTGTGGGAGGCCAGCCTCGGTTACATAAGACCCTGTCTCAAAAAACATATTTAAAGTCATCTCCGAGTATGGAATTCAGTTCTCTCCTCAGAGAGCTCTCTCCTCAACTCTGAAGCTTTATACAGTGAGTAGCTTCATCTCTGCCTGGGCTTCTGTTGCCACCACTGCTTCTCCAAGGGGACATCCTACTTGAGGATGTACACTCAGGGGTTGTCCTGAGTCCCAGGTTCAAATCCAGTACAGCCTCACATGTACCTTCTTCTTTTAATTTTATTTATTTATTTTTGTTTGTTTGTTTGTTTGTTTTGTTTGAGTCAGGGTTTCTCTGTGTAGCCCTGGCTGTCCTGGAACTCACTCTGTAGACCAGGCTGGCTTCAAACTCAGAAATCCCCCTACCTCTGCCTCCTGAGTGCTGGGATTAAAGAAGTGTGTCACCACTGCCTGGCAGACATGTACCTTCTAAAATGGGTTTTTTCCCTCCAACTCCAGGTTTCCTCCCCAATAGCCTTACTGTTTCTGACAGTAACTTTGTGGTAGATAAACTCAAGACTGACCTTTCCTGAACCCTTTCTCCTTTTACCTTCCATAACACAATGCCACTTTTCCCAAATACTTGTTTTCTTTCTCCAATCTCTGCCTTCATCTTAACTTCTGAGACTTCTAAGCCTGTGCTTTTCAGCTATCACTGAATCCAGATCCCTCTAGCACAGGTTCTCAACCTTCTAATGTTGTGACCTTTTACTACAGTTCTTCATGTTGTGGTGACCTCAACCGTACAATTACTTCATTGCTACTTTATGACTGTAATCTTGCTGCTGTTATGAATTGTAAATATGTGGTATGCAGGAATCTGATATGTGACCCCAAAAGGTGTCTTGACCCACAGGTTGAGAACCAGTGCTCTAGCAGAGCCTTCAAACAGACTTTGTTCTGAAAGTCATGTAATGTATGTGTCTAGTAAGGTATCACTGGATTATGTCACAGAGAGACATGCCTAAAAATCCTAGACACTCACATTTCTAGTCGTAAGTCCACAGTGAGTATCTATTTACCCTATATAGTCTCTTCTCATTTCCACCTACAAGCAGACCCTCCTGCTGACTTAGCACCTGGTTTTCTTTCTCCGATCATAAGCTCACATTCCTATCTCTCATTCAAGACCTTTTGGTTTTAGTAAACCAATTTAGTCTATACCACCCTCCACACTGGTGTAGAGGTGGGTTTTCTCCATTGCTACATAACAGAACAGACCTGCCATCCAGGCAAGGAATCACCTCTGGTACTGTGCTTGCCTTCAGAAGTTAGAGGACAGAAGAGAACCTCTGTTCAGTCTGCTAAGTCAGACCCAGCCAAAGTATCAAAACTCCACACTGGCTTGATAGTATGTCAGTTTTGTAGCTGTCAGTTAAAAGGAAAACTGGTACCCTCAGAGGGAACTAACCTTCTGTACTGCTGGGAGGCCACAGTACAGCCAAGAGCAACATGGCTTTGAGGTGGTAATAATTTCAAACCAGGCTCAGAACTAGGTAAAGACAGACAGTGATCAGTTTTATTTTTTTAAAAAATCTTTTAATGTGACCTCTTGGAGATCCATAATCTTTTACAAAGGCTGCTATTGGGCCATGAGAGCATCTGTCAGCATTCATCATTGATGGTCTTGGTTAAAATTCCTTATCTAAAAGCTCTGTTCTTGTTCAGCAGTACTGGGATTAAACCCAGGGCCTTGTGTATGCTAAGCAAGTGCTCTAACACTGAGCTATGTCCTCAGTCACCCTACACACTCTTTTTTAAATTCTTGGTGCCGATTCCAGACCAGCCCTTGACTCTACTACTTAAACTGACATGATCTGGCTCTAGACTCTGACCTCTCTTAAGAATGGAGATAAGGACTTGTTTTGGATTCTCTTTGGGCAAATATAGCTGGGTTCATTCCAGTTTGAGTCTCAACTTAATCTAAAAGGAGTGGTGGTGCTGGTGGTGGTGGTGAAGGAAGCCCTAGTTAACTAGGTTCTTAATCCAAGGTTTGTGTTTCCAGTGGAGACTTTTATCTTCCCACAGTCAAGTTAGAATTCAACTTCATCACCACAGCCTACCTTTATCAAGATAAAAGCCCTTCAGTGAGTAATAGTCTTTCATCATTTGCCTTGCTGACTCTTGGAGTATACATGTGGGGCCTCAAGTCTACATAGCATGTCTTCTCCCTTGTTCCTGGATGATGGGGCCAGCCAAGAGCTGCATGGGCCTTAGGCTCCTCCTGATCATCACAACACACCCTGGGTTCTGTTTTAAATCTGCAGTGCCCACCCAGGGACGAAGTGTTGGCCTCCATCTGCCTGGTCGTATGACCACCTTCTATATGGTCTCACTTAAGAGACCCCCTACTCCAGGGTCATCCTGCTTTTTTTGTGTTTGTTGCTATTTTTCTTTCTTTTGTTCTGATGCTTCTGTTGGACTTGCCTCCACAGTGGGCTCTGGCTCTGGCTCCAGTGGAAGTGATGGTGGCTTTGTGAGCTGGGCTCCTACAGCACCTTGCAAAGAAACAAAACTTGAATTCTCAGTTACTCCATTTTAGTAGAAACCATTTAAGAGGGAACATTGTATTGTCTGAGGCTATCAAGACTGTAGTGCATTCTGTACCCAGGAAGGATGCCCACAACTGAAGGAATAAAACATTAAGCTTGGGAAATTAAGGCAAGAATGTACCACAGCAAGCACTTAGTAATGCACTCTTAAACCTAAAAGCTGCCGGGCGGTGGTGGCGCACGCCTTTAATCCCAGCACTTGGGAGGCAGAGGCAGGCGATCTCTGAGTTCGAGGCCAGCCTGGTCTACAGAGTGAGTTCCAGGACAGCCAGGACTACACAGAGAAACCTTGTCTCGAAAAAAAAAAAAAAAAAAAAAAAAAAAAACCTAAAAGCTTACCACCCTGTCTAAGCCTACCTCATAGCTTGCCCTTCAAAACCAGTGCAAGTTTGGTCACTCTTGGGCTTTTCCCTGTGTCTAATACTAAATTGGCCATGAGTTTGCAGAGTGCAAACCTTGCTCACTAAGTCTTGAGTGTTTTGTGTAGTCTCTTACCTGAAGGGATCTTCCAGTATGCAGCTGCCGAAGACATGGCCTGTCCTAGAGCTTGAGTAGCAGATTTGCTGCCTGAATTGGTCCGGTGCTTCGACTTGGGATCTTTGACTGGTTTGGTCCAGACCAGTGCCTCTCCTACCTGGAGGGCAGCTCCCAACTTCTGAGCCATCTCTACCATCTTGTACCACATGAGGGGAAAAAAAAAAAAAAACTATTGACAAGACCAGCAGAGCCAAGTCAGTCTTCTTGGGCTTTTCACCAAAGGTCACTAACTGAGCCAGTACCTGCTGTAACTAGGAGTACTTAAAACAAGGAAATCATTTTCAAGTGCTAGGATTATTACAAGTTGCTTATGGGATGTCAAGAGGTTTCCTTGTAGGATCTCAAAATGCACCAATTCAAGTTTGAAGCATCACTGGCCAGACTCTGCCTGTTCTGCTATAGTAATGAAAACATAACTCAGTAAGCCTGAACTAGCTTGTTACTTTCTTCTAGCAAAGCTTGTCTCAGACTATGACTAACTGGTGAATTCATGCTGCAATCAACATGAAGCCCAAAGAAACATCAGCTGATGGTTCCTTTGGTATCTGTTAACAGCTTGCTTCATGATGTGTAGGAGCTAATAAAAGCATACCTCAGAGTCAAATTCCAGAGGACTGTTGTCCTTGAGAAAGCTGACCTTCTTCTCCATCTCCTGGTACTGGGCCAGGGCGCTCTTCTTCTCACCCTGGTTATACAGCAGCACAGCATAGTTCAGGTTTACTAAAGGGTTACACCTGCAGCAGAGAGACAGGAGTCTGGAACTCTGTAATAATGAGTTATTTGACGATCCTTCTCATTCTATGAAGTCCCAAAACAAAAACTAAGTAGTGGTTGTCCCCATTCATTATACAGCAAAATGCTGTGTGACCCACAGTCAAAGAACTAACTGTCCAAGGAGCAAAGCAGGATATGGACTGAGTCTGGCACCAACAAAGCCACCCCAGGAAGGGCAGAACAAAAAAAAATCCCAGACCAGCTGTGTGGCAAATTCTGGTAGAATACTCACACCACCACTCCAAGAACCTCAGTTATCTTTGATTAAGCTGAGCCCAGAGTCCCACTTGATAAACTAGTTAGCCACAGCTTATCAGCACCCCAAGACAGTGCTGCCAGCTCTTGACTTTCTTTGGATTCCTGACTACTAGGCTCAGAACTGGAAGTGTTTGTCAGGCTTTTCATTCTCGCAGTCTGCTTGCTTAGGAGCCACAACTTTCCACATTTATGCACACGGTGGCTAAGATGACTCAGGCAGCATTAATCCTATGGCAGTCTTTGCTAACGGCACTCCCTACCCTTTCCCATAGAACAGAATGCTTACTTATCCAGGCGAACAGCCTCTCCATATGCTCTTTTGGCATTTTCTATATCTTCCAGGTTGGTCAGAGCCACTGCCACAGAGAAAATTAGGAGAGCTCATTTTTAGATAGCAAAAATAATATTCTAGACCACTCTCAAAACGAAGCCTTTTTCATCCCTCAGCTCAGACGCCTCACCACATCAACTGGCTGCACAATGTCACGTGTCCTGCTTCTGCCACTGCTTTCTCAAAGTCTAACCATGTGGAGGTTGGCTCTACTTTGTCACATAAGAACTGATGCTGCAGCCATAACATAAGCAGTAAGGCTCTCTGCCCTTACATTAAAGCTCTGTGCCTCACTGCAGTCTGAGCTGGCTTTGTATTCTGGTGATCTCCAAACAACCTCCATTAGTTGCTTTTGACCTTTCTCTCATAAATTGAAAACTCATCAATAAATGACCAAAATACACACCAGAAGACCACTACCAATGAAAATGTGGGAGAAGTTTCTAAGTTTGTTTCATTTCCTAAAAGGAATAGTTAGTACTTTTAAATGATTTTTTTCTTTCTCTTTTTTTTTTTTTTTTTTTTTTTTTTGTATTTTCTGAAACTGTGTTAGGATCTCACTAATGTAGCTCAGGCTAGCCTCAAATTCATTATTTTCCAACCTCTACCTTAAGAGCTAGGATTATGGATATGATCCACCTCTGCCCAGCTTAATTTTGCTTTGTATAGCATAGATGGAATTTTGGAACAGAATGATAATTTGACTGAACTACCAAAGGCCAGCTATGTTAACAAAAGTCATGATGGGATGCCGGGCGGTGGTGGCGCACGCCTTTCATCCCAACACTTGGGAGACAGAGGCAGGCGGATTTCTGAGTTCGAGGCCAGCCTGGTCTACAGAGTGAGTTCCTGGACAGCCAGGGCTACACAGAGAAACCCTGTCTCGAAAAACCAAAAAAAAAAAAAAAAAAAAAAGATGGATCAGTGGGATGGCTCAGTGAGGAAGGTGAGGAAGGATGCTGCTGCCCAGTGACCTCAGCTGGACCCTGGAACCCACATAATGGAAAGAGAAAAACTTCTCCCTCTTCTTCTCTGACCTACATATGTGCACTGTGCTATAATGTTTGGTTTTTTTTTAAAGACATAATTTTCTAAACCATGAGAAAACCCAAAGGTTTTAACATTCATTGTTTAATCACGCAATCCTCACATCAGCCATGAGTACATACAATTAGCAGTGGAGGCCAAACTCTACCTTACACCCAGGTTCTTAATTATATCACTGAGCTCAAAATCAACTGGTTCAGTAAGCATGAGGGCTGTTAGAATAGCTCACTGGTCACTGTTTGCCTAGTCTATTGCAGGGTCCAGGGGTCAATCTCCATGACCACCACCACCAAACAACAAGAAAGAAAGAGTACCAATAGGAAAAAGAAAAAACTGTTCAAGAGGGACCTGTGGACTAAAATGACGCTTCAGTGTTGAGAACACTTGGTACTCTTGCAGAAGACCTGAGTTTTGGTTCTGAGAAACATCCACACCAGGTAGCTCACAAGTGTCTGTAACTCTAGTTTCAAAGAACTCAATGTTCTTCTCTTCTATGCATAAATTCACATACAGATATACACATAATTAAAAATAAAATTCAGCCGGGCGGTGGTGGCGCACGCCTTTAATCCCTGCACTTGGGAGGCAGAGGCAGGCGGATTTCTGAGTTCGAGGCCGGCCTGGTCTACAGAGTGAGTTCCAGGACAGCCAGGGCTACACAGAGAAACCCTGTCTCGAAAAAACCAAAAAAAATAAATAAATAAATAAAATAAAATAAAATTCAAATCCTAAAAAAAAGTGTGGGTATACACTTTAATTCCACACTCAGAGGCACAGGCAGGCAATCTCTGAGTTCAGGAAATTTGCCATGCAAATTCCAGCCAGCAAGGATCATACAGTGAGACCCTGTCTCATAACAATCAAACATTACATACATCAACATACATACATAAATGTGGATAATAAAGATGACTTTAGATTTAACCTGTTGAGACGGAGTTAAAAAATCCCTCTATGGGGCATTTAGCTACTAACCTATGATCCCAATTCACTTTCCATCATCATCGACCAGACGAATGTTTCAATATAAATGTCCCTTAACCAGCCAAGAGCATGTAGAGTTCCCGCCAGCTTGGGCTGGAATTGATGGCTGCACTGAAAAATGGAATGCTGATGCGTACTGGCTGCATAGTCAAATGGACAAGGCCCAGATTGTACAGAATCTTCCAGTCGAAGGTGCCAAGTAATTGGCTCGTTTTAGGCAGCTGATAGCCTGCAGAAACAGGAGCACTTCAGCCCAGGGGCTAGGCAAGCTCAGCAGAGCCAATAACCACATGCATAGAGGATGACAAGAACTGTAAGGAGCACTTACTGCCACGTATTTCTTCATGCCAAAGAAAACACATTCCAATATTATTCCAAAGTGGAGGACTTTCTGGAATAGCACAAGCTACAACCTGTATTTTGGAAGGGCAACATCAAAGTCCCCTTGATCTGCATCATCTGCCTGCTGCCAAGATGGCCTGAAAACAGCGCATGTAACATTAGTGCTTCATTCATCCAAGAAGCCCAAGACATGAGACAGTCTCCTGAGTGTACCCCAACCTTTCCCCCTTTAAAACCGGAAAAAAAGGAAAAATTCCCCCAAAACAGAAAAAAAGAAAAAGGGGGCTTTTTGACTTCCCCCCCGGGGGCCCCCCCGGGGGGGTCTTTTTTTTTAAAACCCAAAAAAATTTTTTTCCCAACCCCTTCCAAAAATCAAAAACCCCGTTGGGTTTTTTAAAAAAATTTGGGGATATTTTTTCCCCCCTCCCCCGTCCCCCAATTTTAGGGAAAAGAAAAGGGGGATTTTTTCCAATTAAAAATAAAAATTTAAGGGATCAAAAAAAAAGGCCTTCAAAAAAAATTTAAAAAATTTTTTTCCCTGGAAGCTGGTTTTTTCCCTTTCCGAAAAAAATTTTTTAAAAAAACGGGGGGGGGGGGGGGGGGGTTTTGGGGGGGGGGGGGGGGAAAAAAGGGGGGGGGGGGGGGGGGGGGTAAAAATATAATACAGGTCCAACAAACCCCCCTTGCTAAATTCCTTGAAATTTTGGTTTGTAAGAACATCCAAAACCCCTTCCAATTTTAAAACCTAATTTTTTCCCCCTAGGGCCCCTGACAAAACTCGGGTTTTTTGGGGACCTTTAAAACCCCCCTTTTTAAATTTCATCGAAATCATCTTTCCAAATTTTCTGTTGGGTTTAAAACCCCCAAAAGTTGGGGAAAAAAAAAACCCAAAAATTTTTTTCTCATAGAAAAATTTCGGGCCTAAAGCGGGGCCATTTCAAACCCTGGGGGGAAAAAAGGGGCCGCCCCTTTGAAACTTTTAAATTTCCCCCCCCAAACACCAAACCCCCCACAACCCCAAACCCCCTTGAAAATAGTTAATAAAAAATAAAGTTTTTAAAAAAAAAAACACAAATCTAGTTTTTTTAAAATTTTTGTTACTTTAAAAGCCCCCGGGCCAAAAAACCAGTCTTGAAAACTAAAAGGGTTTGGGTAAAAAGGGGGCCCCCTACAGGCCCCCCAAATTGGGGTCATCCCCCAAAAAGGGGCCAAACCCCAGGGCCCCAAAAAAAACGGGGGATTTTCCCCTTTAAAGCTTTCCTTATAAAACACTTAGAGGCCAAGGGGGGTTTGGAAAGGGGGGGGGGGGGTGGGGGGTAAGAAAGGGGAGGAGGGGGGGGAGGGAAAAAGGGAAAAACCGGGAAGGGCCCCCCAAACTTTCTTACCCCAACGTAAAAGGGAAAAGGGTTTTAATTTTTTAAAAACCCCCTTCCCCCGGGCCCTGCCCCTCACCTATGGGAAACCTTTTGGGAAAAGGGCGGTGGGGCCAAACCCCCAAAGGGGGGCTTGGCCATTTGTGTCCACAGAGGGGTTTAAAAACCCCCCAAAACCAAGGTTTCCCCCCCTTTGCCCCCAAAACCCAAAACCCCCAAGCAGGTAAAAAAATTTTATTTTTTCTTTCCCTTTTGGGCTTTAAAAAATTTTGTTTTTCCCCCAAAACTAAGGTTTGAAAGAGAATTATACTTGGATGAAATTTTTTAAATTTCCCCCGGGGGAAATTGGGAGATTATATAAAAAAAACCCAAAAAGGTTTTTCCCCTGTGTTAGGGGGTGACGGGTAAAAAAAAATTGGCCCCAAAGGTAAAAAATTTGGAAAAAGGGAAAACCCCAAAAAAGGCAAAAAACCCCAAAAGGGGCTTTTTTAAAAACCCCCAAATATGTGAATAAAAAAAAATTTTTTTAAAACCTGAAAAAAAAGGGGAAATTTTTCCAAAAATTTAAAAAGAAGTTCTTTTTTTTTCCCCGGGGAAAAAGAACCTGAAATAAAAAAAGGGGGGCTAAAAAAAAGGAAAACCAGGTTAAAAACCCCCAAAAACCCCTTGTGGGTTTTCCCCCCTTGCCCCATTTTGCCAACCCCCCCGGGAAACCCCTTTTTAAAAAACCACCTCTTTTTTTTCCCCCTTTAAAAAAATTTCTGAGGAGCAGTTTAAAAAATTCCCCCCTTCAAAAGCAAAAAATTTTTAACCTTGAGAAAATCTGCTAAACAAAAGGGGGAAAAGGGGTTTTAGAACAAAATCCTTTGTAAAACCCTTTTTCTCTTGGAACCAACGCAATTTTAATAAAAGGAACTGTGGGAAAAAATTCTCACACTGAAAATAACACAGTTTAAACCCCAAGTCCAAATCTTTTTATGTGTCTTCTGCGGGGGTTTTCCCCCTAAACTTCCCGCCCCTAAAAGGTGGCGCCCCTTCCTAGTCCTTAGGACTCCCAAACCCCCGAAAAGGGTGCTCCCTATATTAAACAAAGCCCCATACTAAATTCCAAGGGCTAAACAAAAAAGGATAAAATTCTGCCCCGAAAGACCTAGTAATTGGGATTTGGATAAAACTGTCTGTTATCTGCCTTTTTTAAAGTTTTTTTAAAAACTGAGGGCTTATCTTTATTAAAAACCAAACCCAAAAAAATTTGAACCATCTAAAAAACGGGTCATTTCACCATAAACTCAAAGGCAAAGTTCTATTCTTCTTTTTACCGAGGATACCAAAGCCTACCTGCCCGAGCTGGCAACAACTTTCTCATTAACCTGAGTTTTTTTTGTCTTGCTTTTCTAAAAGTATCCATTTGAGCATTTCCTCCCCAAATCCAAAATTGTGTTTCCCCAAAACTTCACTTCCCCCTTAAAATGCTCCTTGCCAGACTCCTCTAAAGGGTAAACCCTACCTTCTCAAATATCAACGCCTGTTTTCCCCTTTGGGGAAGCTGAGTATTAAGTCGGTAACACTGTCACAACCCCTACTGAGTTCATTGCACTAACTCATTTTCCACCTTTTGTACGGGCAAGACCCCGGGAACGGGCTTATCCCCAAAAAAGAGGACTTTGTTTTGTTTAAAAACCCCCTTTTCCTACCGACCACAAAAAACCTGACCTTTTTAAAAATGAAAAAAAACTACTTACCAAAAACCTAAAGCTTTCTGCCCCAAAATTGGTTAAAAAAAGGCAAAAAACTGCGGGACTAAATAGGGGCCAAAAAGGGCCCCCCCCCGGGGGGAAAAAAAACCCTAAGAAGGGCCGGGACTCAACCTTTTCAAATCTTATCTGGATTACACAGTTCTATTCTTTGTTTGAACCAACACCTACATTTAACTTATACGGCTGCCCTATCTAAAAGAAACAAGCCGGTGAAGAGTAAGGGATCTTATGTTCTGGCCAACTAAACATAAATTTCCAAGTTGTCCCTCGAAAGAGGAAACTTGGGAAAATTGGGGAAATTCAGTCATCCATTATCAACAAGTTAGGCTACCCTAACAAAGAGCAGCAGGAAAATTCATGGTAATTGGGACTGCAGTGCAGCTCAGTTGTAGCACTTGTGCGCAGTTAAGCACGGGTAAGGTTCTATCCTCAGCATAAAAACCCAAAATAAACAGTAACACAAGATACATGGTCTTGGGCTAATAAAACCAGATGTCTGTTTCTGAGCTAGGGGATTTCTGTACCTAATATGATCTCCAGGAACACAGAAACTGCTATAAAGTATTAAACTAGAAGATCACACTGAGCCCAAGTTTTTTGCTGAGTACATGTCCACCTACTTCTGTTGCAGCGTTTTCTCCTTCCTAATTTCAAACTGTAGACAATGCGCAGCAAGTATGTATGCAGTTAACAACTCTAGTTTTAGGGTTATTTGAAACGAGATGCTGACTCCATATTTAGTTTCCAGGATCATCTTACTTCATATGATCTGGAACATGTTACTCACTTGAAGGTGAAAAAACCACATAAGGAACTAAATCCCGAGCAGCTAGCCCTGTGAAGCAGCGAGCCTAGAGCAGACACTTTTTACGGAAGAGAGAAACCATCTTTTCTAAATGTTTACATGTCCCCTTGCTTCCAGCAGGTGTGACAACCTGTGGCCCATAGGCTGCACACATTCCAGCACAGCTGCCAATCTATCCCAACACAAACTGACTGAAAACATCATGGTGTGTGTGTACAAGTTTTTGTTATTCAGTTGTTCTGTCCTTGAGTGTGAACTCTGTAGGTGATAACTTCCTGTTGCAATGTTAAAAGGGTGGACACGCTGGCTCAAGTCTAAGAGGAAAAGACACCTTACTCCACGGCCTTCTTGTAGATCTCAATGGCTTTTATCCAAACCCCCCGCAGTAAATGGATCTTCCCCCGCATTTAAAGTGGGTCCCGGGCGTGCTTGTTAAAGCTGAGGGCACGTGCAATTGGTTTTTGGGGCCCAATTAAAGTTTAATGGAGTAAAAGGGTAACCAAATCAATACCCTGCCCGGGCAATGAAGAAGTGGGGAAAACGGCATTGAAACTTTTAAAAAAAGGGCATCATGAGAAAAAATAACTTCACCACTTTAAACATCCCCAGGGTGGCCCTTTCGAATTAAAAAAAATTTAAACAAATTTCCCGAATGTTTTTCCCGTTTACAATTTTAAAACCTAGACTTTTTTAAACCCCAAAGGGGCATCATAGTACAGTATAGAAAACACACCAAACTTGATCCCCCTTGCCAACTGGGGCCTGTTTCCTTTAAAAAATATGAAAACACATAAACCCCAAAGGTGTTCTTATTTATTTTTTCAACAAGTACTTTTTTCGAGTGCTTTCCCCTCTAAAATGCCCCGGTGTACTAGAGGAAATGAGTACCCAGAGTAGACGAGTACACTAAGTATAGTAGTTTTAAAAGGGGTAACAAAGTACACTAGAGTTTAAAAACCTTTGAGTACACTAAAAGTAAACAAGAAAATAACTTCGGTCCCGAGTTTCCCGGTTAAACCGATACCACAAAGGGCTAAAGTAAAATTTGGTTTTTTTTAAAAAACCTGAAAATTCAAAAGGGTTGGGGGGCCTTCCCGGGGCTAAAAGGGCCCCCAAAAACCCAAAGGGGCGGGAAAAAATTTTTTTTTGGGGGGGGGGGGGGGTTTGGGGGGGGGCCCTGGAAAAAATAAAAATAATTTTAATTAAAGGCAAAAATTTTCTTTTCCCACTTAATACTACCAGGGAAAGGGCCTATAAAACCCAAAATTTTAAAGAAAGTGGAAATTTTATAAAAAAATTTTAAAAATAATAATTTTTTTTAAAAAGTTTAATTAAATATTGGGTTTTTTTTTTATTTTTTTTTTATTTTTATTTTTTAAACAGGGGTTTTTTTTGTAAACCCGGGGGTTCCCGGAAAAATTTTAAACTCCCTTTTAAAAAACCGCCCCCTTTTCCTTAAATCTTTTTAAACTTAAATGTTTTAAAATTAAAATTTTTTTTTTCATTATTTAAAATTTTTTTATTTTTTTCCCCTGGGGTTTTTCCCCCAACCCGGGATTTCTGGGGAAGCCCGGGGTGGGCCCCAACAACTTTAAACCCGGCCTGGCCAAAAAAATTGAAAAAATTTTTCCCCCCCTCCCCACCCCAAAGGTAAAAAAAACTACCCCCCAAGTTCCCCGTTTTTTTTTTTTTTTTTTTAAAAATTATTTATGGGCCCGGGGGGTGGTGGGGCCCCCCTTTAAAAAACCCGCAATTGGGGGGGCAGAAGGGAGGTGGGTTAGGGGTTTAAAACCAGCCTGGTCTACAGAGTTAGTTTTTAGGCAGCCCCTACAAAAAAAACCCGTCTCAAAAAAACCCCACCCCCAAAAAAAAAAAAAAACCAAAATTTTTATTTTTTTTTTTTTTTTTTTTTTTTAAAAAAAAATTAAATTATTAAAAAGGGTTGGGGGAGCCCCCAGGGTTTAAACCCCGAAATTGGGAGGCCGGGAAAAGGTAGGGAATTTAAACCCCGAATTCCACCACCCAGTTTTCTACAATTTTAGATCAAAGGGGAAAGAAAACCCTTTTCTGAACAAAAAACAGAACAAAAAAAAAACCAAAACAAAAAAAATTTTATATAAAAATTCAATCCTTTTTCTTTTCCCGCCCTTAAAAAACCCAAAAATTTAAGCCAAAGAAATTTTGGTTCACCCTTTTAATCCTTAGAAAATTAAAAGGGGGGAAAGGCAGAGGCCCAAGGGGCCCCCCCGGAAATTTCCCCCTAGTTAGAGGTTTTTTTAAAACCTGGTTCCTCAGAGGTTACTTTTTTTTTATCAAAAGTAGGGAAAAAATGAGTGATGAAAGCATTAACATGGCCATAACTTATAAGGCAATTTTTACTCCCAAAGCTCTTCAGATAGTAGAGCTAATATCCAATGGCCAGTGGCTTTCTGTGACAAATGAACCACAGTGGATTCCAGTCAACCACCATCACCATTTCTGTGAATTACCTTATTGAACTGCTTTAGGTAAGTGTAGCACACTCCCAGGTTTGTGGCAGATCTCCTACATGCAAACAAAATCAGAGCAGTTAGGTATGAGTCCACTGTCAGCACTGGAGCACAGCAGCCTAAAGACTGTAGCTGTTCACCATGGTGTTGCCCTGTGAAAACATGCATTGCACTCATTTTTGTGTTCATAAATACTTGTGATTCTACCAAAAAAGATTCCTAAATGTATTTTTAAGCTAAAATTATAAAATGTATGTCTAGAGTGATGGACTCAGCAGTTCAGAGCACTGGCTGCTTTTGCAGAGGACCTGAGTTTTGAGTCGCAGCACCCACATAGTAGCTCACAACCTATCTATAACTCCAGTTTCACAGTATCTCATAACCTCCAAGTATCAGGCATATATGAGGTGCACAGACAGTCATGTAAATAAAGAACACCCAGACACATTTTTTAAAAATTATAAAATGCGGGCTGGAGAGATGGCTCAGCAGTTAAGAGCACTGACTGCTTTTCCAAAGGTCCTGAGTTCAAATTCCCAGCAACCACATGGTGGCTCACAACCATCTGTAATGGGATTGGATGCCCTCTGAAGACAGCTACAGTGTACTCATCATATACATCAAGTAGATAAATAAAATCTTTTTAAAAAGTTTATAAAATGCAAAAGAACAGTCAGACTCTTCCCAGATCTAAGTAGTTCTTTGTGGTCTGTGCTCATCTCCTCTGACCAGTTTCCTTTCACAGCAGCCTAGGATCCAAACACTGTGTCCTTTCTAAGGAGAACTCCCTAGTCCCGCTGAGGTGGACGGCAAGCTGGGAGCTCCACTATTAAGGAAATCCTGTCTCTGTACTTCTGGATACCTGGGCCTTTTCTGTAAGAATCTGGAATTGGAAGGAGCTCTGGTCAGTAGACAAGTACCACCTTCCCTAGATGTGACTCGGGGACCCGTGGTGCCACTTGAAGCTACTGTGGCAAGTATGTATCTCTGAAGCTAATCTGTTGAAATCCATAGCAGAGGTCAGAGGACAAATTCACTCTTCTTTGTAAAGTTCCTTCCTATGGCTCTTCTACACTAGAACCAGAACTAACCTCTCACAGTGTAAAGAGCTGTAATACTATATAAATACGTTTAATAACTACATACTAAATAAATAGTCCTTCACAAAAAAAAATTTGCTAACCTCTGACCTGCGGAAAAGAAAGATGAATCAAAACTCCACAGTAACTACCTTGGCTGCTGCTAACTTTCTAATTCTAATTCACTGTAAGACTCACATGTATCTTCTGGCATAAGTGTTGTGAAATCTCTGGAATTCCTTTGTAAGGAGTCTGACTTTAGCAGCTTTAGAAAAGAAACCAGGAGTAAGGAGGGTGTTCCTGGAAGTCACCCGTGAGGTAGGGAGCAGCCCTGTCTCAGGAGCAGACCACAGAAGTCAGAGACAACTAGTTTAATGTGTTCCACATCTCCTTAAACAACAAAACAATCAGTGATAGAACACGTACTATCACATGTGATGGTATACAGAAGGCTCGATGCCTGTTGTTTTCATATATATTACTTTAATTCTCTAAGAAATTTGCATCATTGGTATAAATTTTCCAGTTTTATAGGAAGCCAAAGCTCAGAGAAGTTAGTTTACCTAACATAGAGAGTGCCAGTGCTGAGATGCTCTTTCTTCTGTCTTTAGTTTTGTATCCTAACCATGTATAAATGTAAAAGCACACACACTCAGGAACGGATATCATCCAGTCCTTATCCTGTCTACTGCTATTTTATAGTACCAAATAATATAACATTTCACTCATAAGTATTTCAGGCCCATATTTCTCAAAGACATGATCTTTAAAAAAAAAAAATTCAGGGCTAGAGATGGGTCAGCAGTCAAGAGCACTGACTGCTCTTTCACTGGGTTTAGTTCAAAGCACCTACATGGTGACTCACAACCAACCGTATGTAACCTCACTTCCAGAAAATCCATCGTCTTCTTCTTGGCCTCACAAGCACTTTACACATGTAGTCACACAGACATACATGTAGCCAGAACACCCATACACACAAAATTAAAAAAAATAAAATCTTTTAAAAAGTTGTTTTTAAACTTATAATACTATTATCCCACCTGGAAAAAAAAAAACAAAACCCTAAAAACTAGTATCTATCTCATGAAGGTCTCACATTTTAAAATTATTTTTCTCTTAAACCACAAGTAAATAATGTCTACATTACCAAGCACTGTGCCTTCAATTCAAGCCTGTCTCCAAAACTTGTCTATATCCCACTTCATCATGGAACACTACCTTTCTTGTCCTTTAACACTCTCTATACACTAGTCCCTAACTCGGCCCTGGTGAACCACTGCTGTAGCTGACATATGAAAAGAAAGCACCAGTACACCTAAACAACTAACAGCACAGGAAGTCCACAGGGAAGACAGAATGAGCTGGAGTTAATCCATTTCTCATGAGATAGGGACATCCTGCCAAGGCAGCAGACACTGCAGAAAGAGCTCAGACTATAGAGGGCAGTCCTGGACTGCAGCTGCAATCTAGTCTCTTCTTCCTCAAGGTGTGCCTTTCAACACGCCATTCCATCCAAAGCCTCAGACTTCTCATTTGTCATTAGTAGAAATTCTCCCTGCTTAAAGTTGTTTCAGAAATCAAGACAATGGCATGCAAGATTATTATCTCCTTGTTAGAACCAGATGGTGAACTATCAAGATGTGTACAAGAAAGTAGAGATAAGAGGTTTCCTATAAGACGTTTATCAGGTTCATCACACAGACAGCATCTGGATGGTCACTGTTCTCAGTGAGAATAATACCAAGCTCTTTTGGCTACATGGAGAAGCAGGCACGCTTCACCTCCCCTTTGCCCCAGCCCTCTTGACTCATCTACCTATGTACCTCCTGCCTGCTTTTCTGTTCTGCCCTTCTTGAGCTCTATCCTCCATTCACTGCAGACTATCTCAAACAGTCTCCTGGTTTCAGTTACTCACTTTGTGTTTCTGATGCTAACATGTTCATATACAGCCTAGAACATCATGATTCTATATCCAACTATGCACTGTAAAGATGTTTAACCTTAATTAACTAAAAAATAGTAATAAAATAGGCTTTTTTTTCCCCGGGGGGGCCAGGGGGGGGGAAAAAAAACCAAAAAAGGAAAATGGGCCCAAAAATAAAAAAAGGATCTTTCATTTCCCGGGTTTTAAAAAAACCCCCCAAAACCCCTTTTTTTGGGGTATAGGGGGGGAAAGGGGGGCCCTTAAAGGTTTTAAGGCCGGGGGGGGGTTTTCCCAAAAAAAAAGGCCCCCCTTTTTTCCCTTTACTTTTTCCCCAAAAACCCTTTTAAAAACCTTCTCCCGGGCCCCCCTGTTTCCCATAATGTGAAAAAAGGGGCCCCCCCAAAATTTTTTTTTTTAAAGTTTGGGCCCTTGTCTGCACAATGGAAACCCTTCTAAACTCCCCCTTTTTTCCCCTTTAAAAAAAAAAACCAAAAAAAAAACAAAAATTTATAAAAAATTTAAAGTTAATAACCTCAGAGGGGGTGAAAATCTGAGATTAAATTTATTTTAAAAAAATGAAATGCTGAGAAGACAGGTCACTGGTACAGGAACTTGTGGCTAAGTCCTATACCTGAGTCCAATCCCTGGGAGCCACATAGTGGAGGGAGAGAACAAGCTCCCACAGGTTGTCCCCCCCCACCCCCTATACACTATAAGTAAAATGTTTATTAAACTTTTAAAAAATAGTGCCCAAAAGGACTCCAAGGAAAAACCATGTTATCTCTCTACTATAGTTAGTGACATAGGAAGGACTCTGCAGGATCACCCAACCGTATAAAAACGAACTAAAAGGAAAGCAGAAAGAGAAAAGTAACTGTGGAAACATCCAGAACTAAGACTGAGACAAAAAGGCATTACACGAGAAGGGGAAAGATGAGGAAGAAGAGCCAGGTGGTGGCCACACCCGAAAACCCTCAGACTCAGGAGGCAGAGCCTGGCAGAACTCGAATTCAAGGTAACTTATCTACATAGTGAATTTCCGGACAGCTAGGGCTACATAGTGAGACCCTGTCTCAAATAAACAAAAAACAACACCAATAACAAAAACAAGGGAAGGAGGGGGGGAGGAAGGGGAGTGAAGAAGACAAAGTACTTAGAAATAGAATAAAATTTAAGGGAATGGATAAGCCACAGAATATATACAACTAGAAGCAAGAATAGTGATCTAGAGATAAGGCTGAGCAAATGCCCTTTGGGATTAAGGAATAAAATAACAGAAATGAGAGGAAAAGTTAAAAGCCACAAAGCTGCTGTGTCTGACAGGAAGTACAATGAGTGAGCAACAGAGCTGTTCCCTCCGGAGACCCATTTCTTCTTCCCTTTACTACAGAGCCCTGCTCCAGTTAAGAAAGGCTGCGATTAAATGGTACTTTCCAGCCTTCTTTCAGAGGCTATGGTTGATGAAACGCAGCACAGGTTCTTTTTGAGGCTTGCTCTCCTTGTTTCTTTGAGCTCCTTTCAAAGAATGAATACTTCTGAGCTACAGAAAGGGACCATTTTAATAACCATGAGTAAGTCTCAGCTCTGAAATTCTGGGGCCCAAATGAATGCCAAAATCCATGATTGGGTTCATGGAGGGAAAACCCTTTAACTTGTAAAAAAAATGTTTAGTTTGATTTTGTGTATACTTTACACATAATCTCCAATTTACAAAAATACATGATGAAAACAAGGGGATAAGGGAAGGTGACATGACCAAACTATGACAATGTCACAGTGAAAACACACTATTTTATCAATTAATATAAAACTAATAAGAAAGGGAAGACGATAAAGGGGAAAAAATATTCAAAAGAGTCACTTAAAGTCTTCATAACCCAAGAAAGGCAAAGAAACAGCTGACTGACTGCCAAGCAGATAGGGAAAAATATGCAAAATACATTGAAGATATCTCCTGCTGATGCTTCAAACTCCAAAGGTACCAACCAGAACTCTCAAGCTCTGGGAAATGACACAGGATAATCACAGCTAGAATCACAACAGTACAAACCTGTCAGTAGCATTAATAGCTGCAAACTATAAACCAAATCTACAAGCTTGCAGAAATGCCATGCTGAGGACGAATCGAAAAACAGTAAACACTAAAGAACATCTAGGCAAGCACTGGGCGGGGGCGGGGCACGCCTTTAGTCAGCATGCTGAGGCAGGGCAGGCTCCTCTGGGTTTGGGGCCCCAGCCGCTCTACATAATGCTTTTGGGGCCGCCAGGGCTATACAAATTGAGACCTTATTTTATTTTATTTTATTTTATTTTTTTATTTTATTTATTTAATTTTAAGCGACTTGATAAGAAAAAAATGTATCTCTTACTTACCCATTTTCTGGTTAACTACTGTGGAGACAGGCTGGTGGGACTCACTGAAAGCTGTGTAGGAATGTAGGCTTGCAGAGCAATCCCCAGTGCTCCAAAGGGTTTTCAGTGAGGTAGCGCCTAGGTCACCTATGGTCTCATAAGTAACTCCACATAAACTCAGTGTTCACCAAACCAGTCAGGGGAAATAATCCTTGGTTTGTTATTAGTGCCCTGCCCAAGGTGTACAAATGTTTATATCTTCCCAAAAGGTACACAGTATAACTGGTGCCCTCACAGGAACCAACAGAACCAAAGATGAGTGGGGAGGAATGGTTGCATGGTCCCTCTGAGGATAACTAAGGAGACATGTTAGTTGAGGCTGACCCTGACATGGCTATCTTTCCCTAGACAGTATGGCACAGAGTGCCTCCTTACTGTACTGGTAGTTGCATGCACTCTGCAATGGGCAATAAGGCATCTGATCAAGGCTTTCCATCTAAGGCTGAAGTGTCCTTAGGGAGAAATCCCAGAATGGGGTATAGTATACACAGTACAGAAAATGGGGTGGCAGGCTTCCTTAATAAAGGGTGACCACCAAGTGTGTATGAAGATAACTCCAACCCTGATGTGCTAGAGAATACACTGCAGTCTCTGAAATTAGTGCGTATCAGCTATTGCATAGAGTTTACTGTGGGCAACAGACATGCAACTGAGGCTCAGCTGTCTGCTCTAAAGAACCTGCCCATGTAAGGAAAAGTCATAGGTGCTGTCTTCTGCAGCAGCCTCTGATCTAGTGAGAAAAGGGCAGAATGAGATGGAGACGCTACTTGCTGTGTCTTAGAGTTGACAGGGTACAATGGAAAGAATACAAGTCAGATCTGAAGAGCTCTTTCTAAGACCCAAGAACTTGGAACCCATGGGAAGAACTGAAGTATGGAAGAACAAAGAAGTGAGACGATGCCCCTCAGGTCTGACCGTCAAGACAGAGGAAGGGAAAAGTCCAAAATTCAGTGTGCAATCAGAGACCTCAATAATTGCCCCAAATAGGAAACTGTGATAGTCAGAGACTGTTCTGAATCTGAACTCTTGGACTAGGGGAAGACTTTGTTTTTGACTTCTGTAGTTTTGCTTCTGGCTAATTGTTCTTGTTAACTGAAGTATGTCAACTCAAAATATGGTTTTTGTACTTAAAACTTCATCCTGAGAAAGGCTCATGGCTACACTGGGATTCTGAACACCCAGTGAGGTCGCCTGTCAACCAGCTAATAGACACTCTATTGCCTTAAATCCATGTCTGAGCAGTCTTCTCTGGTGAATACCCCACAACAATGATGCCAGTATCTTAAACCTAGTAACATTAATCAGATTATTTATCTTTTAGCTTATGCATTGAGATTCCTTCTCTGTACTAAGTTTTCTGCTGGCATCACTCTGCAAATAAACTGGCAAACAACACAGAGCCCTGCAAGAAACAACACTTCATTACAAAACTGTCAACCAGGGGCAACTAATTTGTCTGTTTTCCATGGTGTTTTTCAAAAGACAATATAAAAAAACTAAAATCATTCTATTAGTTCAGGACAGGGTTTGAAACCCAACAGTAAAGTAAGGGACAAGGTTTCTTATTTAGGATGTCTCAGAAATTAAATACAATTACAAACATATTCCTCAAAAATCAACTACTGTCAAAAAACTAAAAATATAATAATCAGTTCTTGCCTAATGGCATATACTTTGGTGCTGAGGCAAGAGAACTGTAGTTTGATGCTAGCCCAAGAGAAGCCCCTATCTCAAAACATCCCTTTGATCCAGCTATCCTACTACTGAGTACATACCAAAATAAAATACACTCATTCTATCAAAGAGATATTGTGTTCTTCATCTATTGCAGCATTCTTCACAGTATCAAAGTAGAGATTCAATGGAGTTGCCCAAAGATGGATAAATAACAAGGGGGTAAATAAATTGTGGTATGTGGTAAGGCCTAAGTAAAATATTAAGGCCTAGCCCAGCAGTGGTGGTGCACGCCTTTAATCCCAGCACTTGGGAGGCAGAGGCAGGCGGATATCTGAGTTCGAGGCCAGCCTGGTCTACAATGTGAGGGGTTTTTTTTTGTGTGTGTTTCTTGTTTTTATTTAGGGTGGGAGACAGGAGGGGGATACAGGGTGAGATAAAGGGCTGAAAACAGGTGACCTCCTAATTATTCTTCTTAAACAGGGAATACTGTCATTCTGACAGCAGGCTCACATAATGGGCACATTTGAGTTTGTAATAGCATCCTGTGAAATTCTGAAGGAGAAAAATGTTTGCTTCTTTTCTTTTGTTTTTTATTTTTTGTTTTTCAAGACAGGGTTTCTCTGTGTAGCCCTGGCTGTCCTGGAACTCACTCTGTAGACCAGGCTGTCCTCGAACTCAGAAATCCGCCTGCCTCTGCCTCCCAAGTGCTGGGATTAAAGGCGTGCGCCACCACTGCCCGGCTGAACTCACTCTTACTAATGACAAGATCGATTACATACTCTGTTATGTTCTGTTACCTTGGAAACCAATCACAATAAAAGTCAACAGAACTGTTTTATATAGTTACCCATAATAAGCTTGGATCTGAACCAACCATCGAACAGTACTTCCTGTACCTGTGTATAAGCTTTTTGTATAAGCTGCCCCTGAAATGGAACCCAACATAAGAGAGACACCTGCCCCAATATAAGAAACTATTTGGAATAAAACTTACACTTTGAGTAATGGTCGGGTAAAGTTTAAGTTCCCAAGACCTCGCTGGGAACCCTAACCCTAACTGACATCCTACTTGGCAGAAAGAGACCTGTACATGGGAAACTGACATTCTGGTTGTCGAGTTAAGACATTAATGTTAGACAAGTCCCATCCTGGTAGACAAGTTAGGACATGGATATTAGACAATGCAGGTATCCTGCCACATGTGAATACCCCAACCAATGGGAGCAGGATAAGTGCACAGCAAAGACATGTTCCTAAGGAAATCTCTTATCCCTAAATCCTGATTCGTGAAATAACTTGGCACAGATGTTTATGGATTTGGAGCTTAAAAACCTTGTAAGATCTTAACTTGGGGTCATGGTTCAGTTCCTGGTCAACCAGTCCTGGGGCACATGCTCAATAAACTATCCCTGTCTGACTGAGATCAGTGTGTGGTCTGTGAGCCAATTCCTAGACCCCAGCAGCATTCATATATTATTTAGGCATGAAAAACAGTGAGGTATAATCTGTACTACTGTGGGGAAAAAATATGCTAAGTAAAATATGCCTGGCAGAGAAGGCCAAAGCATGTTCTTGCTCCCATGTGGCGGCTAAAAAAAAGCTGATCTCAAGGGGGTGGCACACACCTTTAATCCCAGGCCGAAGCAGGTAGATCTCTGAGTTGGAGGCCAGCCTAGTCTACAAAGCTAGTTCTAGAACAGTCAGTACACAAATAAGCCCTATCCCCCCACCCCCCAAAAAAAGCAACAAAAAAGATGATTTCGTGGGAATCTAGAGTAGAACAAGAGGTCGCCAAAAGTTAGGAAAAGATGGAGAGAAACACACAATAATAGGAAGCAAGTACCCGTAGACAGACGCAAATGCTTATGTAGGGGCTACTGTTTGCAACAGTTTATATGCTGAGATCCTGACTTAACCATTATAGTTACACTTGTTACCGAAGTATCATCCCATTGCACCTCATAAACATACAACTGTAAGTCAATCAAAAAATGTAGCTGGGAGTGATGACGCACTCCTGTAATCCCGGAATTTGGGGAATTAAAGGTAGAGTATTAAGGCTAATCCGTAGCCAGCATGAACTACAGTGCAAATACTATGTACATACAAGACTGTCACAAACAAGCAAGGTCATGCATGAGTGATGCAAAAAGTCAGTTACTACTGAGTCACCCAGGCTGTTCTGTAGAATTAACTAACAATTTAAACCAGCTGAGTTCTGAAACAGGGCTTTAACAAAATCTAATCGCAGCTGGGAAAACAGGCCAGTCGCAGTGAGACGGCAGGGGCGCTGAAAGTTTACAGCCTGCAGCCTATTAAATTACCAATCCATGAGCTATCAAAAACTGTCTAGTGAAGGTGCAGTACCCACCACCTAACATGCCCCCCTCCCCAAAATCCTAAGAGTAGGAAAAACACCATTTCCAAAATAACTCTAGATCTATTCTGTCCAGGAAGAGGACCGTCCCAAAACAGACGAAGCGCTGCACAGGTTCGCATTCGCCCAAACGCCCAGCCAGGCGGGGAGCAGGAGCCGGCCGCGCCGCCTCCCGGAGGGACGACTCGGCGTACGCCCTGGCCCGGCCCCGCCGCCCCGGCCCGGCCCCGCCCGGCCCCGCCCGGCCCCGCCCCGCCCCGCCCCGGGCCGCCACGACGCCTCCGGGAATCTCCCCGCTTACCATCCCAAGCTTCTCCTCAGCCATCTTGGCTCCGCCCACCGCTTCGCGACCGGAAGCCGACCGTTTCCCGGACGACCAGCGGAGCCGGAAGTCGTAGCCAGGGAAGGAAGGAGGAACCTGAGCCAGTAAGGAGTTGGGTTGCCAAGTGGAAGGCAGCGACTGTGAGGTCGGTGAGTCCCCGGAGTCTCGGCCACTGGTGGCTTAGCTCAGAAGGAATGGGTGAGGGACGCCCGCCGGAGCTTAGACAACTCTGCACCGGGTTGGACGAATTTACTGTGTAGCGTGTCAGTGAGTTATTAGATAACGAAGCAAAGTTTATAAAGAAATGGTTCACTCGATAAATACAGGTAGCTCCTAAACATACGAAAATAAAACTGCCAGGAAGAGAAATAATACAAACTGATGTTTCCAAGAGATTTGGTCTACATCTTACATTGACAACAAAAATCTTCACTGACATATTTATGAGGAAAATATGCTTTCATCACTAGTGGAAACAAATTGGTCAAGCGTCCAATAAGAGCAGCTTAGCAACAACTACCAAAATTAAAACTACACATAACCTTTAACCCAACTGTTTCAATTATAGGAATTTATTCTATACATATAGACGTAAGACATGGCTTTACATACAGAGGCATCTGATGTGTCATTGTTTGGAATAAACCAACACCGGAAAAACTACCTAAATACCCAACAGTAGAAATCAAATAAATGATAAGAATATCATTGTGTGGCATATGAAAAGAGACAACTGTTTACATCGTAAGAGAATTGCCAAGGTATACTATTATCAGATAATGACAATATGCAAGAAATGCATATAGTATCTATGTTAATAAAGCAAAACTAAGACTATTACGTACATAATTATTAGAAAATATTTCTAGTAGGATATTCAGATACTAAAAGTTTATCTCTAGCCGGGCGGTGGTGGCGCACGCCTTTAATCCTAGCACTTGGGAGGCAGAGGCAGGTGGATTTCTGAGTTGGAGGCCAGCCTGGTCTACAGAGTGAGTTCCAGGACAGCCCGGGCTACACAGAGAGACCCTGTCTCGAAAAACAAAATAAATAAATAAATAAATAAATAATAATAAAAGTTTATCTCTAAGGAAGAGAACTGTATAGCAGGGGTGCAAAGAATAGAGGTAGACTGTTTAGAACTTTAATTTTACTCTATATGGACATATTATCTATGCCAGTAATAAATTAACAAAACATACCACATAGCATCAGGAGTGTGGTAACTGCTAAGAAGAAGAAATGTACAACAGCAGGGGAAAGTAACCATGGGCTTCAACCTAGACTATCGTGGAAAGCTTTTTCTAGGTAAGAGATGTTTTAAATTAAATCTAAAAAAAAAAAAAAAAAAAAAAAAAAAAAAAAAGAAGGCATTATTAGCTGGAGGAGATGGGCTGAGGAAGCATGCTGACTAGGGAAGAATTCTAAGGCTAGAAGCTGTGCCCTGAGGTGGTATAGACCTGAGGTATAGACCTCCCAAGGCCATATAAGTCTATTTTGTAAAGAGCAGTGGGAGGGCTCTAGAGAGTTCTGAGCAAGGAATGGCTTGTTCAGAATGAACAGCTAAAGAGTTCTTGTTAACTACTGAGTAGAGAATGAATTACAAATGCCAAGAATTACAGTATGGTGGCATGCCTTTAATCCAAGTTCTTGGGGAGGCAGAGGCAAACGGATCTTTCTGAGTATGAGACTAGCCTGATCTATACTAAAAGTTCCAGGACAGTCAGGGCTATGTCATAAGACCTTGTTTCAAAACATATAAAATAAATAAAATGGATGCCAAGAACTGATAATCTAAGAGAGACTACTTTGCTTAGAAAAAAAGAGATGGTGCCAGGCGGTGGTGGCACACGCCTTTCATCCCAGCACTTGGGAGGCAGAGGCAGGCAGATTTCTGAGTTTGAGGCCAGCCTGGTCTACAGAGTGAGTTCCAGGACAGCCAGGGCTATACAGAGAAACCCTGTCGCGAAAAACCAAAAAAAAAAAAAAAAAAAAAAAAAAAATGGCACAAGAAACAAAACCAGGTAGGTGGAGGCACACACCTAGCTTTTGAAGGGCTGCAGACAGATCAGACATTCATAAACAGCCTTAGTAACATAGTGACTTCCAGGTTAGCCTGCCTGGCTTCATGAAATCCAGTTGATAGACAGACAGATAAATATATAGATGAAATCTTGTTTCTGGATAGATGGATGGATGGATGGACAGACAGAAATAGAAGAGCAGAAAGAAGAAGAGTCCTAGCGCACAGTGGCTCATACTGCAATCCTAGCACTCAGGAGGCTGAAAGCAGGAGGGCTTCCATGAATTCGAGGCTACCATGGGCTACATGTGAGTTACAGGTTAGGCTTGACAACATGGTAAGACCTTATCTCCAAAGCAAACAGGCTGATCATGACACTTGCCTGTAATCCAAGCATACAGGAGGCAGAAGCAGGAGGATAATTCTTAAATAGGATAGCCTGGTCTATACAGCAAGACCTTAATTCACCAGAGGCAGAGAGAGAGAAGTATAGGAAGCAGAGTACATCTATGATCATACAAATTGATGTTGGTGAATGAGGGAAAAGAAAATTCATGTCATAGGATGTTTAAAAACAAATTAGCCGAATTGTTCAGCCAGCTACAAACAATAGAGCCTTAAGGATGACGTTAGTACAAAGTCCATGCTCCTATTTCCCAATATATAAAACTTCCCTGGAAGGGGCCATGTGGGGATAAATAATATTTTTAATATGTAGAATCCCTTATTATATGTTTTAAAATTTACGTTTATTATGAAAAGGGGTGCATATACCATGGCACATGTGTAGAGGTCAGAGGACATTTTTCCATTTTTAGTATTTTAATTTCTGGATTCCCGACCCTCAACCCCCAAGACACAGCTTCTCTGTGTAACTAACCATCCCTGGCTATCCTGGACTCACACTGTAGAGCAGGCTGGCCTTGAACTCACAAGAGCTCCACCTGCCTCTGCCTCCCAAGTGGGGGGATTAAAGAAGGTGTGGGCCACCACACCCAGCTTAATTAAGTATGTGCATTGGTGTTTTGCTTGCATGCATGTCTGTGTGAGAGTGTAAGATCTTGGAAGTACAGACAATTGTGAGCTGCCATGTGGGTGTTCTGGAAGACCAGTCGGTGCTCTTACCTGCTGAGCCTTCTATCTCTCCAGGCCCCTAATTTTGTTCCGATGCCACCTGCTGGGCAACTCTAGCATACCGGGTCTCTTTAGAAGTGGTAGCTCACACCTTTGACTCTAGTGCTCCTCAGGTAGAAGCAGGTGAATTTCTGAGAGTTCAAGGCCAGCCTGTGCATAGAGCAAGTTCCAGAACAGCCAGGGATACACAGAGAAACCCTGTCTCAAAAAACCAAAACAACCAACAACAAAAAAGTACCCAGCCCTCCCAGGACCACACCATGAACTCCAAAAATGCAGTCAGCATTGTAGGAAATGCCTACTTAAAAAAAACACTTAAGTGACTGGCTGTGGTGGTGCATGCCTTTAATCCCAGCACTTGGGAGGCAGAGACAGGCAGATTTCTGAGTTCGAGACCAGCCTGGTCTACAGAGTGAGTTCCAGGACACCCAGGGCTACACAGAAAAACCTTGTCTCAAAAACAAAAAAAATGAAACAAAAAACAAATAAAAGAACATTAAGTATTCATAATTTTCAAAATTCTTCACAAAATATTTCCTATTCATGACAGTACAAATAGCAGTAATCAGTAGGGAATATAGGCAAAAAGTATAGATAAATGCTGCTTTGCTCGTGAGAAAAAAGATACTAGATATATCCAAACATCCATCACCAAAGATAATTTAAGCGAATCAAGGTAAGATGCTACTGTAAGATGTAAAAATCACTTGTAAAATCCAGCTTGTAAGAATCCCCGAAGATATAAAAGAGACAAAGCAGGTGGAGGCTACATATGAAAAGGTAAAGAAAATATGGCATGTTTCTATCTGTGGATTTAAAAAAAGGTACTGTCCCTGGAGTGGTGGCTCATCAGTTAAGAACACTTGTGGCTCTTGAAGAGGACTGGGGTTCAGTTCCCAGCATCCATATCAGGCAGTTCTCTAGTACTTTTAACTCTAGTTACATGGTACCCCTTCTGGCTTCTGTGGTGAACATATAAACAGTCCTTCATCTACAAACACATAAAAATGAAGACAATCCTTTAAAAACAAAAAGACAGTGGAAAGATGGTTTATTGGTTAAGAACGCGTGTTCTTGCAGAGGAGCCAGGATCGTTTGCCAGCACATTAAGGCTGACACTGTCCATAATTACATTGACAGGGGATTGTCTTCCAACTACCACAAGCACCAGGCACATGCATGCAAGAACATAAATGCAAGAGAAACATTCAGAACACAAAGTACATAAATAGTAGAACAATTGTCAGAAGAAGTGGGACATATTGGCAGTGAATGGTCACTACACAAGCATAATGGAAGGCTAGACACCAGACTAACCAACAAGAAATGGAAAGCGCATCAGATAATTTTAATAGCCATGAGAAAGCCAGACAACGTAAAAGCAGCTAAATGAAAAGTATGCACGTGGAAAACAAGAGGTGGAGGAGCAGTCTGCCATTAGAGGAGAGAACCGTCTCTATACAGCTTGACTCTCAGAAGACAAACTATGAACATGAGAAATACATGAATTATGCAAGTTTAATGAAACACATCTACACTGATCTGAAAAGTGCAGCAATTTCTATACAAACGAACTTGAGCTAGACAGATGGCTCAGCAGTTAAGAGTTGCTTTTTTTCTTCCAGAGGATCCGGCTGAGTTCAGTTCACAACAACCCTGCCAGGCAGTTTTACAGCTACCTGTAACTACAGCTCAAGGAATTGATACCTCTGGCTTCCTCTAGCACACACCCACATGCAGGTACACAATACACATAATTTAAAAATAACGGAAAGTTTTTGAAAAAAGAAAACTGCCGGGCAGTGGTGGCGCACGCCTTTAATCCCAGCACTTGGGAGGCAGAGGCAGGTGGATTTCTGAGTTCGAGGCCAGCCTGGTCTACAGAGTGAGTTCCAGGATAGCCAGGGCTACACAGAGAAACCCTGTCTCAAAAAAAAAAAAAAAAAAAAAAAAAAAAAAAAAAAAAGAAAAAAAACTTACCTGGTTGTATCACAGGGCAACTTCCTAAAAATTAAACCAACACTGCAGCCATGGGAGGCGGGACATTACAGGCTGAAAAACTTGAAATAAACCAGGTAGTTTGGGTATACACCTTTAATCCCAGCACTCAGGAGGCAGAGGCAGGTGGATTTCTGAATTCTATCCCCCAGTGTGTCCACAGAGTGAGTCCCAGGAGCCAGGGCTACACGGAGAAATCTTGTCTAACAAACAAACAAACTTGAAATGATCAAAACACCCAAGAGCTGAGTATAATTAAACAACTTATTTAATGTCCTGAAAAAAATAAAAGGAATTAGAATTCTATACAGAAGCCATACTCGTTTGGGAAGTGGAAACAGGATGATCAGAAGTTCAAAGTCACCCTTAGCTACAGAACAAGACTAAGGCCAGCCAGGACTATATACGACTGTCCCAAACAGAATTTAACAATTCTATACCCAAAGATATCTATCACAAAGGAAAAAAAGCAAAATACGTTTTTCAACCAATGAAAAGTCAGAGTGATAGAGCACTTGCCTCGTTGGTTCAATCTCTGGCATCCAGATGATACCTTAGATTTACTGGAAAATATGAAGAATATTATTATGTGCTCTCAATTTTGTAAATATTTAAAAAACAAAGCATACATTATAAAGTACAGTGTTATGTATGATTTCTAGTTCTACACAGTCATATAGAACATAATAGGCTATTTAAATCTAAATTCACTGAAAGTAAAAATCCATTTATACTAGTCACATCTAAGTGTTCAATAACCAATTATCTACCCTGTTTTCAAGTTCAATGTATATTCCTGTCATCACAGACAGTTCAGTGAGACATTACCGTAGGATGAGAAGAAATAAGTACTTTAAGCTTTACAGCACACATTTCTGTCTCTTTTTCCTCTCCCTTTCCTAAACCTTTTCCTTTCTATTTTTTCAAAATTCCCTTTAGCTTGTTAGGAAAAGCATGTACCCTGTGTGTGGGTTTGCAAGGGCAGCTTGCAGAAGTTGGTTCTTTCCGACCATGTGGGACTTGGGGATGGAACTCAGGCCATCAAATTCAACAGCTAGCACCTTTACCCACTGAGCCATCTTGCCCCTCCCCATTACACAGAATGGCTTATACTTGCCTACAATAGACAGGCTGGACAGTAACTAAAGGATAGCCAGCAGCCTAACCTTTTAAAAATAGGTCAAGGGTTTGATGTACAAAATTCCATGAGCTGAATTTAGCCCATGATATACAGTCTGTTAAACCTTCACACTGAGAAACTGACACTTCTGATAGAACCAGAAAAGGCATCTGATAAAATTTAGCAATGCTTCCAAAAAAATCCAACAACTCAAAAAAAAAAAAAAAAAAAAAAAGAAAAGAGCCCCAAAACATTCGGTAAAACAGAAATAAACTTCCACGTTTGGAAAGTAAATGAAAAAGTTTACCCCTAAAATCATAATAAAATCTTTACCTATGTTTCTAAGAACACAATCAGAATGTCATTTTTACATTTTTCTAGCATTGTACTAGATTTTGTCACAAGAAAAAGACAAAACAAATTCATAATCCAAAAGGGGCGGCACATGGAGTTTGTACAGAAGATAAAACCAGTAGCTACACAACTTGACAACCTGAGTTTGATTTCCAGGCAAAAAAGCCAGAAGTGGTGGGTTAGCTAACTTGGCATAAGCCAAACAGCATCAGAAGCAATAGCCCACCTCAGCTAAGTGGAAGACAAGTGTTTGTTCTTTCCTCCACACTTATGCTGTGGCAGATATGTGCCCCTCCCTCACACATACAAAATAAAATGTTAAAAAAAAAAGTAAAAACACCATTTGCAGACATGCTTTTGCATATATGGAATCCACAGTGCTATTTCTAGAATAGATTTAGCAAATGGCCTTACAATCAATACATAAGATCAAATTTATTTTTATAACAGCAAAGATAAAAATGGAACTTAAAAATTAATACTAAACAAAAAAAAAAATCAGTTATCAGCCTGACATGTTCATCACATCTATGGACATCACTTCAAGTGGCTGAGGCAGGAAGGTCTGAGTTCAAGGACAACTTAATCAAAAGAAGCAGGAGGAGACCCTGGCTCGAAAACCAAACGGAAATATATACATAATGCATGAATGCATGTATGTATGTATGTATAATATCAAATACCCAAGGGAAAAAAATCTAGGGGAACTACAAAAAGCACTACTAGGAAAAAAAATAAGAAAACCTAAATAGCCAAGCATGGGAGGACATCCCTGCAACCCCAGTACTTGGGAAATATTCCGAACCATCCCAAGTTAAGAGATAGGAAGTTCAAAACCAACATTGGCTACATAAGACCTTACCTCAAAACACAAGGAAAAAAAAAAAAACCATAAATGTCAAGATATATACCATGTTCATGGAGAGAGACTAACTCATCCCTAATAAAATTTAATTCTTCCTAAATGATAAGCTTCTGGGATTCAGTGCCTTACAAAGACACAGACCTATTTTCAGGCAAAACACCCATACACATAAAATAATCATTAAAAAAATACCTCTCATATCACCTCAAATGGAAAACATTAAAGTTATTGGTAGGAAACTGGATAAACTGTTATATGTACAAAATGCACAATCATTCAGCAATACAGAATATGTATTGCTAACACATAATATGGAGAGTCTCTGAAACATTATAATTAAACCATTCAAGAGTACATATGGCACATTTATATACATTTCAGAAGTGAGTAAACTGCTCTTCAGTGACTAACGACCAGCAAGTGAGTGCTGGAAAGTGTCCGCAAAGGAGTCTTTAAAAACAATTGAGCCGGCAATGGTGGCGCACGCCTTTAGTCCCAGCACTTGAGAGGCAGAGGCAGGCAGATTTCTGAGTTCGAGGCCAGCCTGGTCTACAGAGTGAGTTCCAGGACCGCCAGGGCTATACAGAGAAACCCTGTCTCGAAAAACAAACAAACAAACAAACAAAAACAAAAAACAAAACCAATTGAGAAGGACTGGAGAAATGGCTCAGAGGTTAAGAGTACCAACTGCTCTTCCAGAGGTCCTGAGTTCAATTCCCAGGAACCACATGGTGGCTCACAACCATCTGTAATGAGATCTGATGCCTTCTTCTGGTGTGTCGTAAGACAGCTACAGTGTACTCACATACATAAAATGGGTAAATAAAAATCTTTAAAAAAAAACAAAAAACAATGGAGCTTAATAGTACTCTCTTGCATCTTTCTTGGGTTATTACACAAGTGTACACTGTTCTTAAAATATCCCACTAAACCTATGATGTGTACAATTTACCAAAGAGAAATCTCTATAGCTGATCAACACATTATGAATATGAAATTGCTGCTCCAGGAGCCTGTGTTCCCAATTATTTTTTTTTCAGTGTGATTTGTGGGCTTGAATCTGTTCAGAGGAAGGCCCTAGATTATGAAATTTATCTTAGAGACATACACTCACATGTCCTTGAAAGAAACAGCATTTGGAATCTGTGAAGCATGTCATGGAAGCAGCCATCTGAGTCCATGAATTAATGTGCTAACACTTGGTCACTGGAAAGTACTGATTGTACCCATTTGATTTTTACAATGTACCATGGGGTTAAGCTTTAATACTTTGTTGATTTTCTTTTTTCTTTTTCTTTTTTTTTTTTTTTGGTTTTTCAAAACAGGGTTTCTCTGTGTAGTTCTGGCTGTCCTGGAACTCACTCTGTAGACCAGGCTGGCCTCGAACTCAGAAATCTGCCTGCCTCTGCCTCCCAAGTGCTGGGACTAAAGGCGTGCGCCACCACCGCCCGGCTTTTGTTGATTTTTCTTGCAAGCTATTCAAAACAAAATTCTGAGAGGGAAAAGACATAAAGGAACACTTATGCTTCACTGAGTATTCTCTGGTGTTTATGGTCTTGACCTTCCAAAGCATTATCTAGATAGGGCATAGAGGCACAAACCTAAAATCCCCACACCAAGAGGGTTGTAAGATATAATTATAGTAAGATCATGTCTCACAATAATTAAAAAAAATATAAAGCACATCTTTTCCAACCAGGTGAGTACTCAGGTCATAGTTTCCTATTAGATCTAGGTTCTGTCCTGTACAGGTAGAAATGAACCACAAGCCAGAATGTGATAGAGATTTATTAATAAGCAAACATCTAGCTGGGCGGTGGTGGCGCACGCCTTTTATCCCAGCACTTGGGAGGCAGAGGCAGGCGGATTTCTGAGTTGGAGGCCAGCCTGGTCTACAGAGTGAGTTCCAGGACAGCCTGGGCTACACAGAGAAACCCTGTCTCAAAAAACCAAAAAAAAAAAAAAAAAAAAAAAAAAAGCAAACATCTTCGTCTATGCCAGCAATTAAGTTATAAATGACTTGTGAGTGGATACAGTTAACAACTTGATAGCATCCCATTAGAATGTCAATTGCCAAGTAAGTCCACAAAAGAAGTGCAGATCATTTTATACTACACCCTAAGGAAAGGAACACCTACAGGAATAGCAGAGTTCTCCCTGCAAGAGCAAGACATTCCTTTTTTGATATGGTCCCTAAAAACTTTAGGATCTAAATTCCCTGAATTGCAGTCTAAACCAACTGTTCCAGAAGAGCTAGTTCCTGAGGGCCTAAGACTCTAATAGCTATTTATGTGAAAGGCTTGTATGGCAGTTTTATTTTGCATACAGAAAATATTAGCTACTTGATGTCTCTGGCAGACTTAAAGTATCTTGCAAAACTAATGACCTAGCCGGGCGGTGGTGGCGCACGCCTTTAGTCCCAGCACTTGGGAGGCAGAGGAAGGCAGATTTCTGAGTTCGAGGCCAGCCTGGTCTACAGAGTGAGTTCCAGGACAGCCCGGGCTACACAGAGAAACCCTGTCTCGAAAAACCAAAAAAAAAAAAAAAAACAAAAAAACTAATGACCTAACTTTCACATAAGTGCAGTCAGTGAAGAAAGCTTTACAGGTAGTTAAGGCACAAAAGCTATCCTTATGTTACTTTATGCATACAGAGCCAATGTCATCATGTCAGGATTGGCCATCTTTGAAGGGTCTGGAAATATAAGGCCCTAAAATTTAAACTCATTAAATTAGGAGGGCTCAGCCGGGCGGTGGTGGCGCACACCTTTAATCCCAGCACTTGGGAGGCAGAGGCAGGCGGATTTCTGAGTTTGAGGCCAGCCTGGTCTACAGAGTGAGTTCCAGGATGGCCAGGGCTACACAGAGAAACCCTGTCTCGAAAAACCAAAAAAAAAAAAAAAAAATTAGGAGGGCTCATAAATATGAGAAATTGCTTAGTTTATCTGAGTTTTTTTAACAAAAGCAACCTGCTTTGAATAGAAAGAGAGTCAAAAGAATTGGCCATGGGTAGTGGTGGAGCAGGTCTTTAATCCTAGCACTCAGGAGGCAGAGGCAGGTGGGGCTCTGAATTCGAGGCCAGCCTGGTCTACATGAGTGGCAGGACAGCGAGGGCTATTACACAGAGAAACCATGTCTGAAAGAACCAACAGATGATAGATAAGAGATAGATTGGGGGAGGGGTTGTTAGAACCCAGCAGGTACTTTTGGTAAGACTATTTGAATAGTGTCAAGTGGTCAAATGTAGCTCCACCGGTTAACAGGACCACCCATTTGGATGGAAAGCCTTAGTTACAAGTCACACAAACTGACAGACCCCTTTTGTTGACTGCTGAACCTCCATTGCCCAACACTATATAGAAGGAACTCAATTCTACCATTTGTGAGGGTGGTGTTGAGGAGTGTGGGCCCTGGTGATTTAGATGAAAATGGTTCACATAAACTCATATTGAAATACTTGGTCCCCAGTTGGTGAAACTGTTTGGGAAGGTTTAGGAAGTGTGGCCTTGCTGGAGGTATGTCACTGGAGGCAGGCTTTGGGGTTTAAAAAATCTCTCATGCCATCATTCCTAGTGTTCTCCTCTTCCTACTTGAGGATCAAGATATGAACTCTCAGACTCTAACCATCTGAAACTGAGCTCAATTAAATACTTCCTTGCCTTGGTCATTGTGCTTTGTCAAAGCAATAGAAAAGTAATTAGCAAACAAAAGACCTAAGTTAACTATGATTTGTGACTAGGCTTTATTTTACCCACTTTCGTTGATCCCCACAGTATTTCTATTTAAAAAACAAAGCTTAATAGAATATATCAAACCAGACAAGTATGGACACACTATGAAGTCAAAGTTTAACATTTTAGTGACTTGACAGGAGTAATCTATCCCTATTGTATATGCATTTGAGTTTGATATCTCTGGATCCCACACAGACTCATTTTCAGAGATGCTAAGTACCAAAGTGACTGGTCTGTAAGCTGGAAACTACAGTGAAAACCACCCTAATGGCCCCAATCAGTATCAGTTGAAAAATGGTTTTTCTTAAGAAGGCAGTATCACTTCCCCTAAAGAAAGATCGGTAGTAGCAGCTGGGGGTGGGGGGGTAAGAATTGACACACATACACCAAGAAAATCCTAAAGTTGTCTTTATTCTTAGTCACATTGACTTCCAATTGAGAGCTTCTAGGTTGGTTAATTCAACTTGAAAAACTAACAGATGTACATTCTTTAAAGTATGTACCAACTTCCCCAAAGATATACGGAAAAAAACTTAAGAGTGCAGTTTTCATTTATGAATGAGCCGCAGTTTTCCCATTATGTTATCTTTAAAAAAACAAACAAAAAAAAAAACCTCCAAAAACAAAACCTCCCAAGTTGATAGGTGCACACCTGTAATCCCAGTAAACAGGAGGCAGAGAGGCAGGAGGAAAGCTCTAAATTGGAGATCAGCCTGGGCTACAGTGCTGATACTCATTTTAAAAACAAAACCAAAAAAACTCCTACCAGACTCTCAGATGCAGGGATAAATGCTGAGATCTAAAGGTTACATGTTAAGCTGGGCTTAGTGGCACAAGCCTGTCATCCTAGCACTTAAGAGGTAGAAGCTGGAAGATCAGAAGTTCAAGGCCATCCTTGGCTACATAAATTCTAGATCAATCTGGGCTACACTGAGAACTTGTCTTTAGAAGAACTCAAAAGATCAGCAGCTGCTCTGTGCATTTTCAGCTATCATCTATAAAAAGAAATCCTGTAACAAGTCCCAGTAGACTGTCCAAATTCTCTACACTGGAAGGGGACAAGGTCAACAACTGCAAATACCCTATCGGATTACACTAAGCTATTTATTTTCAAGTGTAACCTGTGGTCTGGCTGCCAGTGGGGACTATGTCCTTAAATGTGAACATAGGGACCGGATCCCAGTCTGCAAGCAGGGAAGGGCACTTTTCTACTCAAGGCTGGTTTCTCGGAGAAGCAAGACAATGGTGGATGAAGCAGTAACATTCAAAGGAGCATTGCCAGGCATTACTGTTGTCAAAGTATGGAAAAAGCCACTTTCTTCTGGTTCTGGATGCTACATCATTCTGAGACCAGAATAAGAAAACTGTACAGAGGTAGTTGGATATCACTCTGGTCCCAGATAGAAGAAATTGTGAAACTTTAGGCAAGTTATTAAATCATATTATTTCTCCTCCTGTGAAACAGTAATCTTTTACTCCACTTGTTTTAGAAAGTGACAAACCAGACTACAGATGTGATAAAACTCGTCTGGTTTGATGATAGTACCATGTTAATATCCATAAATAGGGACTATCAGCTTTTATGTGAAAGCTGACTCCTTTTGAGGCTGAGAATGTTTTAAATATCTCATCTTTTAAAAACTGACATTCCAAGATGTACAGAGCATCTAAATGTTTATCACTACTACAACACAAACAACAATCTAAAGTCAATGTTCAAGATGCAGAAACCAGAAAGCTTTCAGAAATACTTCTCAAAGTCTCAATTAGCCAAATTACATGTTGGGGACGGTGGTCTCATTCACAGTTCCCTACACAGAGCCTGAACCAAATCCTGACGGTTTATATTAAATAGGAACAGTGAATAAGGCACATGATACAGGTGGCAGCTACCCACCTACATTATCTGTTTTCAACTATAAAAATAACCATAAGTAACTAATGGAATAACAAAATAAAAGTTTATTTTATTAGAATTAGGAATGTTCTTTCCCTCTGGGCAACCTGAACAGTCCAGTTACAATGAAAATCTAAGAACAGTTATTTCCACAGCACAAGGTGCTCTATGCACAAAATTACAGGGTTAGGAGCATTTAATCAATTTATTGATCTGATTGTCTCACCAACCCACCCCATCCCATCCCCCAAGTGCTCTATACCGGACGTAGCTAAAAGAATTTGTTACATTAAGCCTTTTACTCTTCTTGTTCTAAATTTCAAGTCCTACTTACAGGTGAACCACACATTACACTGCAGATTCAACCATTTCAAATCAAGTCAGTCTTGGATCTATTTGTGTGTATGTATACACGTGTGTCTTTAATATATTTATTTGAACACACATAAAACATATACAATCTGGGTTGCAGCAAATTACAAAGAATTTTAGAGTCTGGTAATGTTATATGCTACTCCATTTACCACTATGGTATGTCTCCTGAGCTTTGGATCAAAAATTTTATTGTAAATTCACCTGTTGCTCAATGAATTGCTCAAATGAAGCATGCACTGACAATGTAACTGATCTCAACAACACAGGGAGACCCTGATGTTTAAGTAGAGCCCTCTGAGAGACTTAGGTAGGTCAAATAGGGAAGCTGTTAACAATATGGCTTGCCTGTCCCAGCTGGGAGCACTGAAGCTACTGACAAAAGCAGGTAAATTCTGGAAATGCTGTCAGATATGGAGACGGTTGTTAAAAACTTGGATGTAGCAAAAGGGCCAGTTCACCTTGATCCACACAAATTGTGAGTGCAATATCCTCAGGTCCCGTGTGAGCACTGGGACTAGAAAGTGTCATCAACAACACTACCCCTCCACGTGGGGACAGAGACTATGAGATACATACTCTTTTTGTTGCAGGGCAGGGAGTGAAGAGAACTTATGACACTCAGACCTAGATACTGTGAAGTTAACTCTTTTTAAACACCACATACACAAAGCATTTTAAGGGACCACATATGTGACAATTCTGGTTGCTTTTCAAAGTCACCAGGAAAAGGAACTTACTTGAGCTTTCTTTGAAATCTTGTTGGTTTTGATAAATGTCTTAAGATTGATGCAGTTATTTAAAACAAAGTCAAATGGATAATGGGAGAATGACAGGGCATGGAGAAAATGGAAAAGCAGACATTTGACTTCAGATTTGCCACCTGAGGTGACAAGGAAAGGGAAGAAAAAAGATACAAGTTGATCCTGAAGCGACAAGTGGTTTAAGGAAGCAGCATAATATACTCAGCAAACATTCACTGATTTCTGATGGGAAAAGAACAGTTGCAAGTACATCTCATGTAACAACCTTTCTAAAAGGAAAAGTAGGGTGATTCAGCAAAGCCTAACTTAGGCAAAAAGCCAGAGGAAAGTGAACCTACTTCCCAATGGAGTAGTAAGATGTACAATGCAAGAACAGACACAGCTGCCTCACAAATGGTAAACACTCCCTAGGCACAAGACAGTTAAAGGAAGACGAAGAGGTCCTCAGCCAAAACTGGCATTTAATAGTTTTACCTCTTGATCTAGTTGCCTAGTTCACTCTGCACTCTTATATAAAACTGACAGTCTTAGGGATGCTGACCTGTTGAAAAATACCACAGGCAGAATGGCCTAAACAAGTATATAGTTAATAAAACCACCACCATCCTTTACTTTTAACATAGCTTTTAGTAAAAATTTCATAAAAATGGACATCACAGCTAAAATGCATTATTCTCCTATATGCTGACAATAGAAAAGAAGCAAACTCAGTGATTCCTACTCAAATGTACTGGATGGGAGTATCATGTTCTAGTGGTGTTTGCCTTCAAACTGAACCCACCGCAACACACACAAGTAATTTCAGTATCCACCATTTAAAATCACAATCTCAGACTAAGTGAATGGCTATTTATTTATATTTAAAGTGAAAACATTGTTTCAACACCCTAACATAAAGAAGGGATGAGAGACGAGCCATAACTAAAAATTTAAAAGGCTCAAAGCAGCAATTCAGGAAAAATAAAACAGGAAAAGAAATTTTGAAATGCCTCCTCCGGATGTGATGGGGAGCCTAGAAAGCCTACAGCTGTGTGCATGGCATGGGCACACAGGTTGAACTGGGGCATCATGGCCACAGAGGAGTAGGTTGGGATAGGATCATTCATGAACTGAAGCAACTAAACCCTTTAGCAGGCCGAGTATGTGCTCAGAACTTGACTTCCGGGATCTAGATCCAGACGCTGAGAATTCTAGGCACGAGACCCATGGCCAGCAAAAGATCCAACCAAACCACAAAGGGCAAACTGACCTCAGGAAAGGGAAAGCACTCTAGTTAGGTCTTGCAGAGGGGTTTAACAAACACCTTTATCCCAACCCAACCCTAGAAAGATAAAGCCAACTGAAAGAAAATGCACAGCAAATAGACATAATCTTGAAGCTTTTTAAAGAATAAATATTTTTGTAATTAAACATTATGCAAACACGTGCCACGCTTGCTTTATCCATGCATATGCGCTATATACAATTTTGAAAAATACTGTGTTGTCCTCTTGTTTTAAAAGTCATATACAAAGTTTTTGTGTTTTTTTTTTTTGTTTGTTTAATCCTCTTGCTGCCTAGCCCCTTCTCCCTCCCAAGAATTTCCTTTACAAGTAGCTAATAATCATTATTCACTCATGACCTCAGGGTATGAGAGACAGTGAATCCGACTGTGTGTGGAGGTGTGTATGTGCAGGGAGAAAGGGGAAGAGGTCCTGTACCAAAGTACAACAAAATGGCTGGTTTGGACATGAAAAGCAGTGTCAAGGAGCGATTTGAAATTTTAACTGTACTACACTCAGGAAAAAGAAAAAGAAAGTCAGCTTTGAGAATGAAGCTACGTTACAAGTTAAAGTTGGAGGGCTTTTGTGTGTCTGTCACACTTTGTTGGCGGCCTAGAATACTGTTGTACAATGGTTTATCTACCTTTTTTATTACAATATAATTTACTTAAACTTTCCGTTAACAAAACAGAATTCTGGTACTACAGACCAGCGGTGTCAGAACAGGCTTAGTGCCTCCTTGTTTGTGTTTGTTTTAATTGCATGAGCACTCTAGATGGTAAAGTTTTCAGAGTTCATTTTATGCAGGGCCAGTCTCAGTCCTCAATGTACTCCCACAGATCTTTCTCATAGCCTTCATGCACATGCTGTAACAAAACCCTTCGTCGACTCTCACAGTATCTGTAATCAAAGAGAAAAAAAAAACATGTCAGCCTCTGAAAATGAAAGAGACATTTATTTTTAAAAGTCCTACTCTTAGAGTTTGTCCAGGCTTTGAAGAAAGCACCTGCTAATTGCTATAAACATTTTCAGACTTAGATGTACAAGGTTTATCAAACTGCCTCTACCTGTTCTGAGGACTCTTTTTGTATTCTTTGGCTGCTGGAAACCAAACCCAGAACCATGTGCATGCTAGACACTCTACGAATGATCCATCCTTCTAGCCCAAGATTTTTTTTTTTAAACTCAAGACTCCCAGTGCCAGAAATAAATTTTAGAGTCTTTAAGTGTTAGAAATTCTAATGTCTTTAAAACAATGATTCAAACCCATAGTTGTATGAATTATAAAGTTAATTTTATAGGTCTTTATCTCAAAAATAAAGTGTTGGTTAACTGTACAAGCATTATAAATACAGTGTAACAATTACAGTTAGCCAAAGGAAGAGAAGACACTGGGATTAAATCTCTGGCCTTCCAACTGCCCAGTTTCTTTAGTACTATTATACCTGGAGCCAGGCGGTGGTGGCACATGCCTTTAATCTCAGCACATGGGAAGCAGAGGCGAGTGAATCCCTGTGAATTCAAGGACAACCTGGTCTACAGAGGACAGCCAAGGCTACACGGAGGAACCCTGTCTCAAAAACATAAAAAGAAACCCAAACAAAAGATACCAGGAGGTGAAGTGATGCTTCAGTGGTTTAGAACATTTCTTGTTTTTCCAGAGGATCCAAGTTCAGTTCCCAGCACCCACACCCGCCTCTAACTCTAGCTCCAGGAAATGTGACACCCTCATCTAGGTTTGTGGATATCCACACAATGCACTTATATACATGCATATACATAAATTTTCCAAAAAACCAATTAAAAGAGATACCAGCATATGAGGAAAACATTTTGGAAGAAAGCTTTTCGTTGAGAAATCAAACATGGTTTTGTACTTTTAACATCAAAAACTGAAGTGTTGTTTACCCCCGGCTCAGTTAAGTTTCTCCTAAGAGATAAAAGCTAACAAAAGACTCTAAAGAACCAACACTCTATATCCAGTTCCTCATGCTAAAGGCTACTTTCTCCTTTCTTATCAGAATAGCCTCCACCACCTCTTGCACCACAGACAGAGGGAATCCGGGAGACACAGCATACATACATACAGAACCTCACAACTGGCAGAAAATGTTGTCCAGCAGATATTAAAATCTCACCTGTACTTATCTTGGACTTTCTGCTTTATATCTTGCAGAGAATCTTGAGAAATATCTCGTTCAAGGTAGCCCGAAAGCACCTCTGTGGCATTTTCTAGATCTGCTTGATTATTCTGAAAGAAAAAGAGTATTAAGTAAATTTTGGCTTTAAAAATCAAGCTCAAGCTCTTCTGTTGGGTTGCCCACTCCTTGCTGTCGAGATGGGCAAGTTCATGAAACCCGGGAAGGTGGTGCAGGTCCTGGCTGGACGCTACTCTGGACGCAAAGCCGTCATCGTGAAGAACATTGATGATGGCACCTCAGACTGCCCTTACAGCCATGCTCTGATGGCTGGGATTGACCGCTATCCCCGAAAAGTGACAGCTGCCATGGGCAAGAAGAAAATCGCCAAGCGATCCAAGATCAAGTCCTTTGTGAAAGTTTATAACTACAACCACCTCATGCTGACCAGGTACTCTGTGGATATCCCCTTGGACAAGACTGTTGTCAACAAGGATGTGTTCAGGGACCCAGCTTTGAAACGCAAGGCCAGGCGGGAGGCCAAGGTCAAATTTGAGGAGTGATACAAGACAGGGAAGAACAAATGGTTTTTCCAGAAGCTTCGCTTTTAGGTGTATTTTTGTTTTCGTCATTAAAAATTAAAAAAAAAAAAAGAAACCAAGCTCAAATACAATCCACCTTAGCTATTTTTCTGACTACAGACTGACTCTCAACGCTGATGTAGTCATTTTGGTAAACATCTTAGAGAGTAAAGCTCTTTGTGGCTTTCACCTGTAACAACCATTTTTTTTTTTTTTTTTTTTTTTGGTTTTTTGAGACAGGGTTTCTCTGTGTAGCCCGGGCTGTCCTGGAACTCACTCTGTAGACCAGGCTGGCCTCAACTCAGAAATCCGCCTGCCTCTGCCTCCCAAGTGCTGGGATTAAAGGCGTGCGCCACCCCGCCCGGCCATTTTTTTTTTTTTTTTTTCTATCCCAAAACAATTTGAAAATGTTAGAAAAGATTCAACCATTACCTCTGAAAGAATACGGACAATTTTAAAGTCTTTAAAATCTTCTAAAAAGAAACTAAAAATTAAAACTTTTAGCCGGGCGGTGGTGGTGACACGCCTTTAATCCCAGCACTGGGAGGCAGAGGCAGGCGATTTCTGAGTTCGAGGGCCAGCCTGGTCTACAAAGTGAGTTCCAGGACAGCCCGAACTACATAGAGAAACCCTGTCTCGAAAAACCAAAAAAAAATTGACATGATGGCTTAAAAAGGAGGCTTTTAGCAGTAAAAGTTTTTAAAGATGCTTTAAAATTGATGCATGAATTGGGTGTGGTAGAACAAGCCTTTATTCTCACTACTTTGGACACTAGGACAGGGGATTTCTATAAAGTTTGAGGGCTGTCTGGTCTATATCCAGGTGGAGAAGGAAATAAGGAGAAATAATCTGTTTCACGTCTTCAGAGCTGAGTCAAAATTAAAATCTAGGACTGATTATAGAACCAGTACAGTTAACCTAGCTAGCTAACCTACATAAACTCGAATGCAGTTAAGTATAGCAAAGAAGTTTCTCTTATTTTTCTAAGAAGGGCTTAAAAAAAAAAAAAAAAAAAAAAAAAAAGAGGATTTAACTCTATACTGTGAAAAAGGGTAGCCATTCCCCATGTCCAGCAACCAGTCCTACCTCAAAGATAATGGACTGGTTATTCTTTTTGAGGTAGAAAGCGAAGACATAAGTGTACATGAGTGTGGCACGACACTGGCAGAGGACATCAACTGCTTTCTTCAGGAACTGCACCTCGATCCAGGACATGTTGTGCTGCTGCATCTCCTCCATCTTCTGTTTCACCTGAGCATACAACTTATGCTCGAAGCGTAGACTCTGCATGTGGTTCATATAGCGATTACAGTAGAACAGGTACCTCTGCAAGGCCGCCCTAGATCGCTGACCCAGTAAGAAAAACAAAGGTCTATAATTATGACACACACATTGTATTCAAAAGCTGGTTTTCAATTAAGGCACAATATCATATAGCACCTCATATGTTAAAACAGCTCATCACCAGAAAGAGCAAGGGTACAAAAAGTTGGCAATAATGTGAAGGGAATTCTTGTATGACACTGCTGGTAGGAATGTAAATTAGTAGAATCACTATGGAAAAGGCCCTCAAAAAACTAAAAGTAGAATCATCACAGGTATCAATATTACCACATTTGGGCATCCAGTAGAAAAACTGAAGTGATTATGCTGAATACTTCCTTTGTAATAAAGAAGACATGGAATCAGGAATGAATGGAAAAAGAAATGGTGGCGTATATTCAGCCTGAAAGAACCAAATGTTGGTAATATGCAACAACATAGGTAACCCTTGGAGACAACATGCTAAGCCTGTACAGAAATACATATACTACAGAATCTTGACTTACATGAAGAATCTAAAACACTGTACTCAGAAAAGTAGAGACTAAGTTGATGTTACAGGAAGACCTGTAAATAATGCGTTGTGTATTTTAAACATTGTAGATGTCAAAACTAACCATAGAAAATGAAAGGTACCCAAGGCAACAAAAATAATTATGTAGAAAGAACCATCAATCAACATTATATACATATCAAAACATCATATTCTGTGAATGTATTAATTGACTTTTTGACTAAAAGTGCTAACTGAAAGTTGATATATATGCAGATAAAACAGTAACTTGTAAGTTTAAATTAGGAATACAGTCGCCTACTTTTGTTATTTTATACTGGTATGAATACCTTACTAGTTTCCATATAGCTGCCATGAGCCACATGTAGCCAACAAATTAAACAATGGTGCTAAAGACTATTTTTTTTTTTTATGGTTTTTCGAGACAAGGTTTCTCTGTATAGCCCTGGCTGTCCTGGAACTCACTCTGTAGACCAGGCTGGCCTCGAACTCAGAAATCCGCCTGCCTCTGCCTCCCAAGTGCTGGGACTAAAGGCGTGCGCCACCACCGCCCGGCGCTAAAGACTATTTTTAATACTTAATATTTATTTACAAAAAAGTTCTACTGGACAGCAGTTTTCACAGTGTGATGGCTTATGTATGTGTACCCTAGGGAGTGGTTATTAGGAGGTGTGGCCTTACTGGAGTAGGTGTGTCACTGTAGGCATGGGCTTTAATTTAATACTCTTGTCCTAGGTGCCTAGAAGTCATTCCTCTGTTTGCCTTCAGAACAAGCTGTAGAACTCTCAGCTCCTCCTGCACCATGCCTGCCTGCATGCTGCCATGCTCCCTACTTGATGGTAATGGACTGAACCTCTGAACCTGTAAGCCAGCCCCAATTAAATGTCGTCCTTAAGAATAGCCTTGGTCATGGTGTCTGTTCACAGCAGTAAAACACTAAGACAGACAGAAGGCAATGAGAAAACAAGCAGCAGCTGTGTGTGTTATTGGTAGCTGAACCTAGTGACTTGTGCAAGCCGGGCAGTGGTGGCGCACGCCTTTAATCCCAGCACTTGGGAGGCAGAGGCAGGCGGATTTCTGAGTTCGAGGCCAGCCTGGTCTACCGAGTGAGTTCCAGGACAGCCCGAGCTACATAGAGAAACCCTGTCTCGAAAAACAAACAAACAAACAAAAAAACAAACAGACTTGTGCAAGCTAAGCAAATTTCCCGAAAACCCAGTACTCAAAACAAAAACAGAGTAGAAAACTACCCCATGGCAAAAAGACATCACAATAGTTCCCCAGCCAAGGCAACTGAAGTAGGCAATAGAATCAGCTGAGTGGGTTTTTGTGTGTGCTTGGTGCCCAAAGTAGCCAGAAAAAGGTATCAGATCCTCTAGAACCAAGAGTTACAGGAGGTTGTGAGCCGCTATGTAAGTGCTGGGAACGGAACACAGATTTTCTGGAAGAGCTTTATAGACTTACTAAGAAGACAGAGTGGTCTACATAGAGAGTCCCGACAGAACTACACAAGTGAGACCCTGACTCCAAAAAATAAAAAAAAAAATTCAAACAAATGCCATTAAAAAAAAAAAAAAAAAAAAAGGAAGGAGAGGGGAATAACATAAATCTTGATCTCCAGATCACAAGTGTCAGGAAGAAACTACATTCCTGAGAACTGCCCTCTGTGAAAATGCACACATATGACTTTGTGTGAAAGCACATATTTGTAATGCCAGCACTCAGAAAACAGAAGACAGGAAGATTACCAAAACTGAGGACAGCATACATTCACACCAGCCACACCTACAGAGTTAGACCCTTTCTGTCTGTGGGTCCCCGTTCTCTTTCTCTCAACCAACCAAATATACACACATTTATAATAACAACCTAACAGTGAGGGCTGGAGAGCTAGAGACGTAGTACAGGAGTAAAGCACATGACTGTTTGACATTAGTCACTGGGTTCAATTTCAAACACTCACCCAATACATCTACACATAATAATGGTATTCAGTAAAGCCTGTTATTTCTTAATAAAACAATACAATTTTTACTTTATATTTTTGCATTATATTGTCATACAAAAATAGTTGACCCAAAGTCTCCTACATTTTTCTGTAGTCTCTAACTGTTTTAAAATGTACACTTGGTATCTCTAGTACCTGATATACACGCAGAATGATTAGTAAATATTAAGTGTGATCTTACTACACATACACATGCAGTATTATTTCTCTCTTCATGACCTTTTTTTTTTTTTTAAAGATTTATTTTGATTTATTTTATGTATATGAGTACACTGTAGCTGTCTTCAGACACACCAGAAGAGGGCATCAGATCCCATTACAGATGGATGTGAGCCACCATGTGGTTGCTGGGAGTTGAACTCAGGACCTCTGGAAAGCAGCAGTGCTCTAACCACTGAGCCACGTCTCCAGCCCTCTCTTCATGACTTAAAGTCTAAAAATAGATATCCAGGAGGCTTTGTGTGTGTGTATTCTGATTTACGTGTGTGCATGTTTAAATATATATACACACACATGTACACACATACTTACATATGTATTTATGTGTATGTATGTCTGACAGAATATATACAATATTGTATATAGAAATATAAAGGTGACACACACCTTTAATTCCAGCACTTGGAAGGCAGAAGGATTTCTGAGTTGGAGGCCAGCCTGGTCTGTAGAATGAGTTCCAGAACAGCCATGGCACAGAGAAACCCTCATCTTAGAGATGACCAAAAAAAAAAAAAAAAAAAAAAAAAAAAGGAAAGATGGAAAAGAGGGAGGAAAGAAGGAAAAAAGGTCTGTCTATCTAGTTGGTCAACATCAACTCTACACAGCTCACGACTATTCAATCACATGCCCAGATATCATACACAGCACTGAAGAAACTCAAAAAATGAAGGGAAAAAAAAAAAAAGAGTCAAATGAAACAACGTTTTGTTTTGCAACTTTTCTATTTGGAGAGAGTCTGGGGATGAGCTCTGGTGGCCTTGAAATAAAGATTCTCCTGGTTCTGCTTCTATTTCTCCAGAGCTGTAGTTACACCAGGCACCAACCACGCCTGGCAAAGCTGCATTGTTTTAAGACCCAGGTAGGTACAAAACCAATGGTTATGAGCTAAAAACTATGCCATCGTGCAAATATAATATGTGGAGACTATCCCCTAGCATGTCAGCTTTCCACTAAGAACTACTATCTGCAAATCTGCCAAATTCCCAACCTAACAGGAACCCCAACTGTCATATTACACATATGTGTTATTATACTGTGATCAACTATTTATTATTAAAACTTAATGAAGCTAGGTGTGGTAGTGTATGCCTTTAATCCTAGCACTCAGAGGGAGAGGGCAGATGGATCTGAGTTCTAGGCTAGCCTGGTCTCCAGGCCAGACAAGACTATATACTGAGACATAATAGTAGTAACAATAACAACAATAACAGCAACAACAACCCAATAAACAAAACCCGCAAAAATCAAACAAGAAAACTTTTGATATAAATAACAAAAGTTTTCTAATAGATGCCAGGATCTGGAATGAGAAACAAATTCAAGATTTGAAAAAGAGTTCCCAAAATAACCCAAACTGGCAAATTGGCCTACCAGCCGAATACAGCTACCAACTGCTTTTTGTAAGTAAAGCTCTTTGAAGCAGTCAGTCTTCTGTTAAAGCCTATGACTTCCTTAGCAGTAAGTAAGGGGGAAAACAGGGCTGAGTAATCATAGTGGAGATCATACAGACTACAGGGAGGATCTGATTCCCACCCCAGTGCCTTGTACACACTACGCAAACTCAATAGTGAGATTCAAGCCTCCCATTGCGCACGGTGTGTGTGTGTGTGTGTGTGTGTTTTGTGTGTGTGTGTGAAGTTAGAGTTAACATTTCAGGAATCAGTTGTCTCCTTCTACAGTGGATCAGTTATCAAAGTCATAAAGCAAAGAAAACTTACTGAGCCATCTCATTGGCCCTCTTTTACCCTTCTTGTGACTGTGTCTGGTCGAGAGCCGAAGTCCTGGATCACTTTCTATTTGCTGAGGCCCGGCCTCTCACTGCCGATTATGGCTAATCTAGCTGGCTGCCCACAGGGATCCTGTTTCTGCCTCCTAAACGCCAGGATCACAGGCAGCTGTACTGTGGATGCTAAAGACAGGAATTTGAGTCCCTGCTTCTTTTTTTTTTTTCCGAGACAGGGTTTCTCTGCGTAGTCCTGGCTGTCCTGGAACTCACTCTGTAGACCAGGCTGGCCTCGAATTCAGAAATCTGCCTGCCTCTGCCTCCCAAGTGCTGGGACTAAAGGTGTGCGCCACCACTAGCTCAACTATCCGTAGGAAAGAGCATGATGGCATAGGCCTGCAACCTCAGACTCAGGAAGATGAGACTGGGAATTCAAGGTACAAAGAAAGAGCTCATCGCAAAATAAACAACAAAACAAAATACACTAAGCACAAAGCATATGCCTATAACTAGCAGTCTGGAAGAAGCCGAGGCAGAAGTATCAAGTATAAGTTTGATACCAATCTGGGCTAGAAAGCCTATCTCAGAAAACAAAAATGAACTAATAAGTAGTATAAAAAGAGTCTCTTTTAACTGTAAGACATCTAGGATTTATTGTAGTGTCTACAGCAATTCAGACCTGAATGTTTCTTGCAAAATTACCCCCTAAAAATGTGTGTCAGAAATCCCTAGCCAGTGCTGCACTGCGCTTCTGTGGCCACACTCACCTCTTGGGCATCTCTTGCTGCCTTTGCATCATCCTCATTATAGCGGTTACAGTTGTACCTTAAAGAAAATTAAGAGGATTTCAGAAAATCATAAATCAATTAAAAAGTGAAAAGAATGTAGCACTTTAACTGTACAAGTCATTATTTAGAATCAGCATTCTACTTTAAAATAGATAAACTAAGATGTCAAAGGGTTCTATTGTTGTAATAATAGAAATAAAAGACTAAATAAAGTACATTAGGAGGGCTGACCATACTCCAAATACATTAATATTTCAATTGCTTAAAATATCAGATCAATTCTCTATAAAGTAATAGGAAATTCTGCACCTTCTAGGTAGCCCATCCCAAACCAGCTAAGACCACAGCTACTAGAAAAGACTGTAGTATATAGTTATTTTTTACATGTAACCTGAACTTCTAACTCCACTTCTGAAGAGATCATCTTATCTCCTAAGCTATCCATTACTCACTCTATCTCTCCTTTCATAAACTAAAGAACCAACAATCAGCAAGTGACTATTGAAGAGTTGTCTGTGCTATGAACTTGACATACTACTATGATTTATTAGCTATCTCTGGAAACTAAATGACATAAAAAAGGAGGGAAGGAGGAGGAAAGATATCCAGAGAAATGAGCTCAGAGTGGAAATGACTGCATTTCTTTTGTCCTTGTTACGACATACTTTATTTGTTGTTTAGGCGGTTCTTACGAAGTACCCTTGGCTGGTTTGAGATCTGCTATGTAGACCAGGTTGACCCAGAACTCACAGAGATCTGCTTGGCACTGCGCCAAGGTGCTGGGATTAAGGGTATATGCTACCATACCTGGCTACTCTATACCTTTTATTAGAGACTATATTCTAATTTGGGGTATTTAGTTAATGCTTAACTACCAATTGCAGTGGACTTTCAAAGAGTGACTCAGAGTTCATTAATGCATAGAGGCAGTTCAGGGCAGGATTAGAGCTATATAGGAAGACTTTAAAAAATTCATAACTCCCTCCATCCCAAATAAAAAAAAAAATTTAATTTAGATGTTAAAAGTCAATTGCATTAAGGTTTAAGAAATGGCTCAACGGCTAAGGGCACTTGCTACTCTTGCAGAGTTTGATCCCCTGTATATACAATGGGATAGCCCAAAGCATTCTGGAACTCTAATTCCAAGTTATTTAATGGTCTCCTCTGGTATTATGGACAGTTTATGAACCATGAGCATCTGTGTGATACACAATCACACACATGAAAAATGCAAACCTTCCATTAAGTTGCTGTACAGACTTGCCAACTTTTTCAGAACTGTACTGTCAATCTCCGTGTGTGCACATGCTGAGGACTGGCACTGAGAGCTTCTCACATGCTAAGCAGATGCCCTGCCATAAACCACCCTTAGCCTTTCAGAAATGTTTCAGTGTGTATGTATTTCTATGCATACAAAATATACAAATACATATTATTCTTGATCTTAACCAATATTTATCAGAAAGCAGTTTAGAGGAAAGTATTTGTCTATGTATGTGTGTGTGCTCAACACCTTCCTTTAACTTATATGCTTTAACAAGTGTTTAGGGATAAGATGATCCTTACAAAAAAAAATGTACTCAAAAGCAGAAGGGGGGTGTGTTTCAAGAAGCTTTTAAAGATATTCATCTATGAAAAATAAAAATCTATTATGCTTACTCCAAGAAATGGCCAATAATTCCAAATATCCTTGCCTATTTTTCCTGCATAGGATACAAATTTCTGGATCCAAACATTTTATGGAAATAATATGGTTCATATTATTTATAGAAATTTGAACTTATAGTTTTAATTGCTTAGTCTTTGACACTAGCCTATTTCACATTATTCAGAAATAACCCACATTGATCTTAAAGTAACACAAGGTAACAATTTAATGAGTGATTTAATATTAATTTTCACCTGATCATTCATACTTCTCAACATAATAGTTTGCTTAATTTAACTGAAAGTTCACTACCCTTGATTTATCTTGGTTAACTATTAACATTCACTTCTTCCTATCTTCTAAACCTCTTTTTTAAAATCTTTTCTTTTTTGTTTTTGTTTTTTTGGTTTTTTTTCGAGACAGGGTTTCTCTGTGTAGCCCTGGCTGTCCTGGAACTCACTCTGTAGACCAGGCTGGCCTCGAACTCAGAAATCCGCCTGCCTCTGCCTCCCAAGTGCTGGGATTAAAGGCGTGTGCCACCACCGCCCGGCTTCTTCTAAACCTCTTAACTTTTCTTTTTGGTTTGTTTCTGTGACATGGTCTCTCATGTCTTGACATGTAATTCTGGCTCCCTGGGAATTAGTTATATAGACCAGGCTAGCCTGTCATTCAGAGATCCACCTGCTTCCTGATTGCTAAAATTAGTGGTTATATGCCACACCTAGCTCCTTGTCATTTTTTTTCCCTAAGATGTATGTTAAAGCAGCATCTTAACATGAGATTTTTTTCCCTTCCAAAACTAGCACAGATTTAAAGGCTAGCAGAGCAAACTATTTAGGATCTACGTATATTTCTAACTTAAATAACAGTTGGTGCTACTTGGAATTCTGTTTTGACAAATCAGAGGCATTTTAAGACATACATAGTAAACAAAGTCAATGAGCAATAGTCATGGCCCTCTCTCTCTCAGGTCACCATTCAGTCAGTGGTCTATCTCTTTTGCTTTAGATAACCTAAAATCTAACTTGTAATTAGAGATGTCATCAAACTCACAGGTATTCCCACACTCTCCTCTATTCCCTCTTTCCCCCTTTACTAGGCTTGCATACAAAAGCATACAGTGACTTTATTTTATTTTCTAGGAAGTCTACAGTATGCTGTCTTAAAACAGAATCAGTCTTCAGCTTTGACAACAGCAACATCTGCCATTAACAGACTAGTTTTTACCTTAGAATTAGCTTTAGAAGTAATCCTTACTATTATTCCTTTAATTAAAGTAACTAATACAAGTCTCAAATAACTAAAAGCAAGACCTATTTTTTCTCAAATTCATATTTTTTCTCTTGTCTTGGCCCGCAGCCTCTTCTCACCTTCCAGAATCATTTGACAACGTACGTAAAGCACACAATACAAACCCTTCTGACCAAACCCCTGCCACTTCTACTTAAATCCTCACAATATCCAAACTACTTTACAACGCAGTCTATTTCCTAACTTTCCCTATCACCTCCAGCTTAGTAGGGAGTCAAAAGGAAGGTAACACAAATCAAAAACAGTTTGTCATTTGTATATTATAACACTCAGAAACATTTTCAGGAAATGTGTTAGCTCCTCCTGTGTTTCTCAAAATATATCTACAATTTTCTTGCAATTTCCCAAATAAATAAGCATGTAAAGAAACTATTAGTATAGAAGGACATGGAACAATGCCATTTAACAAGGGTAGCCTTTGTATTCAAGGATCATGCATTCACGGAAACAATCTTTACTGGAGAGAAAAAAGATACCTAAAGTCACAATTGTACTGAACACACAGATTTCTTTATTCTTGTCACTATTCCCTAAATACTGTTTACAAAACATGTGTTGCATGCTAAGTAAGTAATCTAGAGATAGTTTAAATAAATATGCAGAAGGGGGAACCATGCATACGGATACTGTACTAGTGCTCAGACTGGGATTCACAGGGCATCCTGGAACGCATCTCCAATGCATGCAATTAATTAACATCTGCATCTAACATTAAATGTCAACCTTGAAAACTTAGAAAATTAGACAATAGAGGGCCATCTGAAGGACTACTTTCCAGTTCTAGGCTATTCTTCCCAATAGGAATGCAAACCTATTTCAAAGAGAAGCTAAAAATACAGATTTTTGTTCAGTAGCTTTCCAATTTTTAGTTAGACAACAAAACTGTTGTTTAATGATGTGGAGGATAAGGAAAACAAACAAGTTAAATTTCTGCCAATAAACTCTAGTCTACAACCTCTACCTAGAGAACATATCAGACAAGGTAACTAAAAATTAAAATCATGAACTGAAAACATTACTCAACCTCTGATCACAGTATTCCTTTTACTGTTTCCAACTTTTTCAACTAAAGAAATCTGAATGCATAGGTTTATCTCAAGTATTAATTTTTATGAGAAATATGACTGGCAAGTAACCCTCTGTGATTATCTTGAATATACTCCTCTACTGAAATGACATATTAATTTTTTTTAGCTCAAGTCAGGTGGTAATCAAAGGCAGAAATATCACTGGTATGTGGTATACATACTATAATTAATTATATGAATGTACTCTACCATTTATCCAACCTACCAGGCAGATCCATGTGGTTCCCAAGGGCCAAGACACACCCAGCAAAATTCTGCTTTACAGTTCTGGTTACGACAGACCATGTGATTACAACCACCATCCTTCTCAATTGTGACATGGCATTTGGGACATTCCTATGGAAAAAAACTATAGAGTTGGTGTCAATGCTATACCATTGAGGACAGAAGCTAATTCTAGATTTCATTTATTATTAGAGTGCATACACTAAGCTACTTTAAAAAGTAGTAAGCATCTAATAAAGACCATTAAATGTAAGGTGTATTATTTTTACTGGCTCTTTTTGTTTGTTTGTGTTTTTCAAGACAAGATTTCTCTGTTTAACAGTTCTACTCAATTTGTAGACAGGCTGGCCTTGAACTCACAAAGATCCACCTGGCACTGGTTCCCTTGTGCTGGGATTGAAGGCGTGCACTATCACCATCTGGTTATTACCGGGTATTAATAGACACAAAATGTAATGCTTTTTTTAAAATTTATTTTTATTTTTATGGGTTATGTCTGTGTGTTTGCCATCTGTGTGCAAGTGCCTACAGAAACCAGAACAGGGTATCGTATCTTCTAGAGAGAGAATTATACAAAGTAATGAACAACCATGCAGGTGTTGGGAATTGAACCAAGGTCCTATGGAAGAGCAGTAGCCGAGTCATCTCCCCACCCAAATAAAAACAATCAAAATATTTTTAAACACACAGCAGTTTTACTGAAGGTTAAGTATTTTACTCAACGCACTGCTTAGTGTAGTCACCTAGCTGCAGAGTACCTATCCGTGCACTGTCCTCAGGGCTTTATATGCACCATAAATCTATAAATCTTGCAATGGTGTTATTTATTCCTGCTTGTCTCATGAATAAATGACAAAATAGAAATAACAAAGAAACTAATTCTAGGTCACATAGGATCCATACATAAGCAATCTGGCGTACAGAGTCAGGTAAGCAGGTAATCAGATCTTGACTTTCAAATTTAATACATACTGAAGCTCAAAATTTCCATTTTTCTAAAAAATGTACTTAAGAGGTTTTTGTTGTTGAGATAGGCTATCTCTATAAAGCTCTAGCTGTCCTAGAACTCACTATGTAGAACAGGCTGTCCTCAAACTCAAAGAGATGTGTCTGCCTCCCAAGTGCAACGATTAACGTGTGCCACTATGCCTGGCTACAAACAAAAACAAACAAACAACAAACACTTTTAAAAATCTGAGTGATATAGACATTGTGTGTACATGAATGTACAAGAGACTAGAAGATGATGCTGGGTGCCCTGCTCTACAGCTCTCAACCTTGTTCCTGAGACACTCTCACTGAATCTGGGGTTCCCTCAAATTCAGCTAGGCTGACTCACTGACCTCCTGGGAATCCACCTTTACCTGAATCTCAGCACTGCAGGTTACAGGCACACATGGTCACACTCTTTTACATGGGTGTCAAGGACTTGAACTCAGTTCCTTAACCTTTAGCAGCAAAGCAGTCAAGATAGCAAAATTAACTTGTACGGGAAAACTCGGTGTTTTTACAATAAAAGAACTACTATTGCTTTACAGCTACTCCAAAAAATAAACACCTGACAGTGACTAAATAGGCAACCACAGGAGGTGGCGTGGGGGTCGATAAGAGTTATCACAAGGCCCACACTGACATAAACTCCCACTGCTTTTGCTAATGCGTACACACTTACCCATATCCGTGCTCATTATCAACAGTTGGGGTGGGTGGGGTCAGGGGAGACACACAGATGGACCAACCTTTGTGTTAGCCGCAATCCAATTAGAAGTCTCACTGTCATCATCACACTTTTTAATCCACTTCTTCAACCACTATTTGAAAATAACAACTGTTAGAACATAACTAGGCTTAAGGTAAGGATAGCCATTTATTTCAGCACTTAAAGGCAAGCTTTAAATGTAAGACTCAAGAAGCAATCGATTTTCAATAGACATATTCTGAAAGTAGGAAAATTTGTAGCTATAAAATCTCATTTATATAGGATCAACCAAACAACAATTTTGTCTGGTTAAAGTTGAATGGGGAATCTGGAACCTAAAAACTGAGTTGGCCTATCCAAGGACAGTCTAAGAACAAATGGGAGCCTGACACTAAGGAATGCACTTATAGATTATCTGCAACAATCACTTGAAATGAAAAGAATAAAACCTTAATTAGAACGAAGTCATCAACTATTATCTTTAATCAAATCTTAAAAGTGTATAATTCCCTTAAAAACAAAAACCAACCTCACCTTACATTTAACTGGATCATGCCAATTTTCGCCACAGTTAAAGCTGAAAAGAACATCAAGAGTTTAAATAATCAATCCTACTTAGTATAAGTTTAAAAAAAAAAAAAAAATCACCCATTTCACATTCTACAGCTCCCCAATACTGTCAACAAATTCCAAATTATTGGGAAATACCAAGCCAAGGAATGTGTTTATTTTATAGTGAATTTTTTAGAGTTAGCATGTACTAGAAACGGCATGTAGTAGGTATTCAGTATGTATTAAATAAGACATGCCCTAGTAACAACTATGCAGTAATTTCTGTTTGACTCACTCACTCAGATTGTACTGAGAAGCTTCTAGTAATGCTTCAATACATATTCTACCTTCATTTGCTCAGTACTCCAACTAAAAAACAAAAGCCTGAATTTGCAGATTAATTCACAATTCTATACTAATATACATTAAACAATACATTAGAAGCAAAGAGGCAAATCCTTGAATAATGTGAACAGATTAAACTCAGCCCCACAAAGAGAAATGGTATTAACCAATCTATTCAAAGCAAAATAAAGCAATACAAAAAAACAAAACAACAACAACAACAAAAAAAACAAAACAGGCGTGGTGGCTCATATTTTAATTCTAGTACCAAGTATATGTATATTAAGGGGCATAAATGAAGGAAAAATAAACGATTATGGGCAGGGTAGCTATGGAATCCTAGGTCTCAAGAGAGGGAAAATAGGTAATTCAAGGCCACATAACACCTTGTCTCAAAATGGGGGGACACAACAGGACACAACAGTGCACTCCCTGATAAGGAGCCCAGCAATCTAATAGCAAACCACACAGGGTGAAATCAGTGAGTCACAAGTAAGATGTGAACATGGGGTCTGTAGAGCTGCAGTGGTAAAGGGCAAGAGCATCAAAATGCACTCCATGTGTATGGAACTGTCAACAAATCTAATAAACTTATACAAAATGAAATTAGTGATTAATGATATTATCAAGTAATTTAAAAAATGTCAAAAGAAAATTTGTTTGCCAAAGAGAGTACTAAATGTAGTCAAGAAAATGATTATTTGTTTAACAAGGCAGACACAGGGAAAATGATGGAACAGGGAACTGAAGAGCTTGGCTCAGTCAGAGCATGTGCTGCTCCTATAGAAGACTCACACTTGACTGCAGGCACCCACATCCCACATGGCGGTTGACAACCATTCCTAATTCCAGTTAAAGATCTTAGCCCCTCCTCTGGTCTCTGAGGACACTGAATGTATGTAGTATACAGACACACAGGAAAAACAATCTATATATAAGTAAATCTTTACAAAAAAGAGGAATGTTTTTTATTTAAAAATAAATTTGGCCAGGCAGTGATGGCGCACGCTGTTAATCTCAGCACTTGGGAGGCAGAGGCAGGTGGATTTCTGAGTTCGAGGCCAGCCTGGTCTACAGAGTGAGTTCCAGGACAGCCCGACCTACACAGAGAAACCCTGTCTCGAAAAAACAAAACAAACAAACAAACAAACAAAAAATTTGAAAGTAGGTATGAAATCTATTTCACCTTCTTGTTACAAAGGTAAACTTCATGTGTGGTGGCAGGCACATATGTGCTGTAGTAAAACATCTGCAAGTGGGAGGACAATGTCTTTCCTCATCGTTGACCTTGTTTCAAACAGGATGGCTCTTCCCTTTGTTACTGTTCACTGCTGTGTACACTAGGGTAACTGGCTCACAAACTCCCAGTGATTCTCTTGGTTTTGCTTCCTATCTCAAAAACACATGGTGGATGTTAGAGGCGCCCAGTCCTGTGTGGTTCTAGAACTCAAGTCGTAACTCTTGCAAACGAAACGCTTTACTCACTGCCCATCTGTCTACATCACAGGGTTAAAACCCTAAACTACCAACACAACTGTTGATCTTTATCAGTACAATTTGCATTTTATTCATGCTTATGCATTTGTGAATTTATTTGCTTTTTGTTATTAATTGTTTTGGCTATTTAATTAATAATTTGGATATTTATTAAGTCTATGGCTGTTTTTAAGAATCAGAAGAGTATTAAAATACCAGCATAACATCTATTTGGTAGCTCTACACTGCTCCTTCTCTTTTAAAGACTGTAAGATCATTTTACCCTTTTGCCTCTATGTTCCCAAATCCAATTCCAATGTTGAAATCTAATCACCAGTGAGATGGCATTAAAAGGCAGGGGTTGTTGGGCATGATGGTGCACACCTTTAATCCTAGCACTTCTAGAGGCCAGTCTAATCTACTAATGAGTTGTAGAACAGCCAGGGTTATGTAGAGAGATTCCTTTTTCAAAAAAACAAAAACAAAACGACAACAGCCTGGTCCACCCCAACACACACATACTAGGGGCATTTGTAAGGTAATTATGTCATGGGGACTATATTCATGAACACTATCACAAAGAAATGAAGACTGCTGCCTTGCTCCTTCTTCTATGTGAGATTGTTCATAAGATAATCTCTATATAGTCATCACCAGCACATTGACGCAGGACTTTCCAGCTTGCAAAATAAATTCTTGCCATGTAAATACTAGATTATCTTGGTATATTTGTCATAGCAGGTTACCAGGCTAAGAGAGGATATTGATATTACTAATGAGAAGTGAGCCTAAAATGAGGAAGCAGATTTGGAACACAGTTAATAGGCAGGGGTTGGAATGTGTGTGTTGGAAAGACATATATTATCTTGAATAGATATATATAGATAAATATCTTGATTGTGGTGAGACTTGATAATGAAAGAAAAGGTGTAGGGACAGTCCCAGTCATCTTGAGAGTACATACGCAGTCCTAAGAAGAAGGTGTGAGGAGCAAAGGTCAAGAAAAGTCATTCTGGTGATGTCTCCGATGAAAATAAGGAACATGCTATTGCAAACTAGAGGACAACTATTCACTGTAAAAAGTAGAACAAGGCTGGGCAGTGGTGGTGCACACCTTTAATCCCAGCACTTGGGAGGCAGAGGCAGGCGGATTTCTGAGTTCGAGGCCAGCCTGGTCTACAGAGTGAGTTCCAGGACAGCCTGAGCTACACAGAGAAACCCTGTCTCGAAAAACCAAAAAAAAAAAAAAAAAAAAAAAGTAGAAGCTGACATAATTGTCTACACCACACTGTTTTATGCAAAGGTAGAAATGGACAAACAATGAAAATGAATATCTGATTAAATAAACATTGCTGAAGATACAGCTGGGTTCTTGGATGTAAAAAAATGAACAAAAACTTTCTAAATGAGAAATTCTCAGGCTACCTATTTATTTAAGAGAAAAAAAAAAAAAAAAAAGCCAGCTAAACACTTCAGAGACACAAAGATGTTCCCCAATCTTTGGTGTTGAAAAATTCCTGATAAATGACATCTAGTGTTCAGACAGAGAAGAGTTTACTATAGAACTCTAAAGTCCCATGTTACCAGGACAAATGGCCTGAAGAACCAAAATTATCTACATATTTTCTTCTTGTTAGATTAAAAATACATCTAAATCAAGGAAAAGTACTATTTTTAAATAAACCACAAATTAAGAAATAAAGAATGTGGCAAGAGCCAGATGGAATAAAATACAGTAAAATAAACAGCAATTTAGATAGCTCGGTAGCTCAGCACTGCCATAAATTAAGCTTTGACTGGAGTTTGATCCAAGACACCACCACACCCTCATCAAGCATATAAGACAGTACTCGCAAGCAAGCAAGCACACAAACACTTTCTGAATGTTTGGGAAAAAAAGGCAATTAACCCAGACCTTTAAGTTTTCTCTCATTAAGGGTTACAGTGAAATATAAAAGAAGTTGTAATTATAGCTTCATTACCCCCAAGGAAAAATACATTCGGCAGATATGATAGTACGTGCTTACCCCAGCACTTGGGACACTGAGTAGGAATTAACATGAGTTTCAGGTCAGTCTGGGCTATGAAACAAAGACTGCCTTAAACAGAACACACCCCACTATTATATACATGCACACGTCTCCAGAAGATAAAAGTATTAAGGAAAGAACAGTAACTTACTGTTGTGATTTGTATCTTACTTAAAAGAAATAAACACTACATTTAACTAGTATCATTTATTTCTCAGCATGAAGTTTCCCATTTTTATAAATCAAGATTAAAAAGAAATGGTAGAAAAAAAAAACCTATATTAACTTCCCTCATCTAGGAAATCACTTGCTTACCAAAACTGGCGGCCACATTTGCAGCGAACTGGTTTTGCATCGGATACTGGACTTTAACAACATGGTGGCAATCTGGGGCAGGACACCACTTTAACAGTCGGTTGCACTGAAACACAAGTTAGAACATCTTAAAAATGTTAGCAAGTGAAACTACACAACATCTAGTAAGGTCAAAAGAAAAATAACAAAACGATATAAAACCTGCTGTAGTCTTCTATGATATATATAACATATAAAATACATATAATATGTAATATTTTCTTATAATTATCATCCTTTTTTTTTTTTTTTTTTTTGAGACAGGGTTTCTCTGTGTAGCCCTGGCTGTCCTGGAACTCACTCTGTAGACCAGGCTGGCCTCGAACTCAGAAATCCGCCTGTCTCTGCCTCCCAAGTGCTGGGATTAAAGGCGTGTGCCACCAATGCCTGGCAGGCACTTTCAGTAAAACCTGAGAAAAAAAATTGTTTTGTTTTTATAGCCTATACGCAGGGTTCTCTGTAGTATATTGTGGCACAAAATCAATATGCAACAAGCATTTTCCAGTAAATACTGTTGTTTGTTTTTTGAGACAGGGTGTCTCTGCATAGCCCTGGCTGTCCTGGAATTCTCAGAGATTCCCCCAGTCTCCGACTCCCTAACTTCATTCCCCCCAAGTCATGCACTACTATAACTACCTCTCCAATAAGACTTTATTTACAAATACAGGCAAGCTATAATTTGTTGGCAACTGATCAATGAAAAAAACTATATAAAACAAATAATTTTAAGAAATTATGTAGCCGGGCGGTGGTGGCCCACGCCTTTAATCCCAACACTTGGGAGGCAGAAGCAGGCGAATTTCTGAGTTCGAGGCCAGCTTGCTCTACAGAGTGAGTTCCAGGATGGCCAGGGCTACACAGAGAAACCCTGTCTGGAAAAACCAAAAAAGAAAGAGAGAGAGAGAGACAGAGACAGAGACAGAGACAGACAGAAAGAAAGAAATTGTGTGTGTGTGTGGGCATATTTTGCCTGCATGTATGTCTGTGAACCATGTTAGTGAGTGGTGCCCACAGGTGACATAAGGCACTGGGAGTAGAACCTGGGTCCTCTGGAAGAGTAGCCAGTACTTTAACCGTGAACCATCTCTCCAGCCCAATAACTACAGTATTCTTTATTGGCAATGAATCGTAAGACAATTAGAGAACTAACAATGTTAGGATACCCAACATGATTATGGAATGTTTAAAAACATAGTGTAATTATTTGCTAAGAATAAATAACAGTAAAAAAAAAAAAAAACCCTACTATTAAAAAGGTAATTTAATCAGCACAGCGCAAAATGATTTTTAAAGTAAGTATTCTAAATATGGTAAGTTCTAGTTGGTTTGAAAACTAGTATTTCAGATGCAGGACACCCAGTACTTGGGAGGCAGAAGTAGGTGAATACCGATCAGTCAAAGGTCAGCCAAGGCTATACTGTGAGACATTTCAAAAAACCAAGGCAAACAAAACGAACATACAACAAAAAGAACATAACTGGTATATTTCTATTAATAAACAGAATTTTGAAAGTTAAAATTAGAGAAACAAACCGCTTACCTCTACAAAGCTATTTGTGATTAAATGCTGATATTTTAATTTAACTTTTGAATCTGTGATCAGGCGCCTGAAACCAAGAATAAAACAAGTTACTAAGTTTAAGTTTATTGAGTTTAACCACGTGTATAAAGAAAATGTAATTTCAAAACTGTTTATGCTATGGTATAAAACTATGTAAGTCAAAATTATCAAAATATACTATCAATCCAACTATTTGTCATAACAGTGATTTCCAAGTTTCTATAATTTAACTTGGATAAATAATTTCCTCATATATTATCAATATTCTATTTTGCTAAGTACATGTTGCAGCCTGAAAGACTGCAAGTTTGTGGTCCTTGCAGATTTTCTGTAATTCTTGACTACCTTCTTTAAACACCCAACTCAGTATATGAAATAAAACAGATGCTGTCAACAAGAGTATTAAAGAATTGACCCAGGTTTGGTGATAACCTGTATATAATTTTGAGAGCTGCCTTCACGTGGCAGTTCTTGGCAATTAAACAGAAAAACAAGCAGCAACCCGTTTTTCTCTGTGTGTCCTATACACATCTGCACACTTTCTGTAACTTGCAACACAACAGCAAGAAAGTAGGGAAGTCTCATTAGTTTAATGAAAAACATCCTTCTTAATGTCACAGGAAAATGGTGCAAGAGCAGAGACACAGCTAAGTAGTCCAAGCATTTGGCAAGCACATCTCAAAAACCAGGGTCAGTCACTACTGTCAGGGCTTGGTTGTCACTGCTGGGTTTTAGGTGTATTAAACAGTGTGGCAGTGGGAGACAGCCATGGACAAAACCACCTCTTCACACACACACAGTCCGATCCCTGAGTGCAGCAGCAGCAGCAGCAACACTATTATCGAGATGAGGGTTCTCTGTATAGTACTTCTGGCTGTCTGGAAACTCACCAAGCTCGTCCTAAATTGACAGATCTCCTGCTCTGCCTCCCAAGTGCTGAGAATTAAAGGCAGGAGTCATTTAATACCCGTCATGCCCAGCCCCCAGCCCTTTTGTTGTTCTTCAGCTTCCTATCCTACCCTGCCCTTCCTAGAGACCACAGGTTTAGGTTACTTCCAAGTATATTTTTATCAGACCAAATAGGGACTTCATATTCAACCTTCATGTTCATGTTGAAAGCAAATTCTAACAATAATAAGTCTATTTGGCAGTTCCTCGACAAGTTAAATACAGCATCACCACCATTACAAACCTCTTCAAATTCCCTCTTTATCCCACACTTGGATTAAAAATGGGTGTCCCACAAAATATCACACACAATGTTCATATGACAAAAACTCACGAAAATGTAGAAACAGCTATAATGGAATACAACTCGGCAATAAAAAAATCTAAGTGGTGATTCATGCCACAGAGTGAATCTCAAAAAACTATGCCAAATAATGAAAGGGGGGAGGGGCACAGAACATTAACAACAAAACAACCACCACTACCACCACGTATTAGGGTATCGTTTACATATGATTTCTAGGTTAGACCAATAGAAACCAGATGTGGAAATGGTTTGAATGGAAATGAAATAATAAAAATATTTTAGGAATTAACTATAGTCCTAGTATTTAGGAGGTTGACAGGGGAGCTTTTCCTTTTAGTTCAGCTTGTACTGCATAATAAAACTGTTCCTTAAAAAAAAAAAAAAAAATCAGAAGCTAGGGAGAGGTAACAATTCCATCATTGAATTTCTCTCTCTTCTCCCTCTTTCCCTCCCCCAGCCCCGAATGGTAAATCATGTGCCTTGTAGAAGTACATAACTCTAAATCAGACATTCTAGTTCTAAGGACATTTTATACAACTATTATCCATACTGTTTCTCTGATTTTACAAACTACTTCTTATAGCTGATCTTAGTCCTGGAAGCCATCTGTAAGTCTGCCATGCCCTACCAGGACTTTTAACAACAACAGTGTTTTCAGAACAGTTTCCATCTTCACGCTGTCAAGAATAACACTAATAGGATGAATGAAAGTTCCAACTATTTTTTTTTTTTTTTTTTTGGTTTTTCGAGACAGGGTTTCTCTCTGTAGCCCTGGCTGTCCTGGAACTCACTCTGTAGACCAGGCTGGCCTCGAACTCAGAAATCGGCCTGCCTCTGCCTCCCAAGTGCTGGGATTAAAGGCGTGGGCCACCACAGCCCGGCAAGTTCCAATTATTAATATGTTAATCTTATGGATATCAGTTATCACCTTTGTTGAAAAGTCACTGGACCAATTCTTTATGGAAGCATCTCTCAGGTAGTCAAAACAGATTCTCCTGCATGTCTACTACACATATCGAACACATCTGAAACATTTAACTATCCTCAAGTTTAGGAATCATACCTGCTTTAACAAAGAAATTGGAATGCTACTATTATTTGAAATCAAGTGACTTTACTGAGATGAAACACCATGAACAAAATCAATTTGTGGAAAAGGGCTTATTTCACTTACACTTCTACAGTAGTTCACCATGGAAAGCATTTAGGGCAGAAACTCAAAAAGGGCAGGAACCTGGAGTCAAGATTTGATGCAGAAGTCAGGGAACAATCCTGCTTACAGGCTCGCTCCTCATGGCATGTTCAACTCAGAATGACCAGCCCAGTGGCAACCCTACCCACAATGGGCTGGGTCTCCCATATCAATCACTAACTAAGAGAAAACCTACAGGCTTGCCTTTTTATGGAGTCATGTTGTCAACTGGTACTCCCTCCTCTCTGATGTCTATAGCTTGGTCAGTTGATATAAAACTAGCCAGTACAATTACTAAGTAGTGTTTATGCATATAAAGAACTGTTAAGTTAAAAAAAAAACCTCTATTCTATAATTTAGTATCAAAATAAAAAATTTCAGCCGGGCAGTGGTGCGCACGCTTTAATCCCAGCACTTGGAGGCAGAGACAGGTGGATTTCTGAGTTCGAGGCCAACCTGGTCTACAGAGTGAGTTCCAGGACAGCCGGGCTACACAGAGAAACCCTGTCTCGAAAAAAACAAAAAACAAAAAACAAAACAAAAATAAAAAATTTCCTTGAGTCTTTCCCCTTTTGATATTAAAATGCAAACAAATACAAGTAATTAAGTATCACATATAACTCTCATTCACCATTTCTATAAATTTGTGTATCTTTTTGTAAATATACCACCTCTCCTTTTCCTTCCTTCTTGAAACAAGATCTCACAAAACATCCCAAAGACCTAAAAACTCAGTTATCCTGCTCATTCTCCCAAGACACAGACACACACAAAGGTTTTTCAAAACCCAATAGTCAAATCATTATTTGCCAAAACTTGACAAATGGTTTAATTTTTATATTTCAAAGGTTTTCATGCTAAATTTCCTATTTAGAACATCAAAGTCAATATTTCTGCACATTTCTTTGCAGAGAAATAAAGGGGCATTAATTTTGTCCTACTGTAAGACAAGCAGCTCTAAACCATATATTATCTAAACTAAACATAATGAAAACTTTGTTCATCAAAGTAAATCATCTGTCAGAGACAAAGAGCAAGCCATTTGTGGTGGTGTTACTGTAACATATACAATAAAAGTTGCTATAATAATAAACCAAACCAAATTTAAGAATGGCAAAATTATTCCAATAAGGACTTAATTAAAAGTGCTATGAAAGGCTAGAGAGTAACTCAGTAGGTAAAGGCAAGCTATCAAAAGCTTGATTAGTTCGATCCCCAAGGCCTGCACAGAAGACAGCAATCCCACAAGTTGTTCTCTCATCTCCACATGTGTGTCATGGAATGCATACACACATACACAATAAAATAACTGTAATAAAAAAATGTTTTAAAGAGTTGCCTAAACTGATATAAATGTAAAAGAATGCTTTATATTATCTACTAGAATATTGCAAATTAAAACCACATTCCCACAAGAATGACTAAAAGACTAGAATAGAACTCTCATATTTAGTGAGGAATATATACACATACATTTTACAAAATAATTTGGCAGAATTTACTAAAGATACTTTGGTCCAGATATAACCCAAGGAAATCGGTGTATAGAAATATTCTTTAAAGTTTTATACACTGGCCAAAACCATTCAAAACTTCAAGTTTCTATCATGCAGAGAATCAAACCTTATACAACAATAACAACTACAGACAGATGCACACACAGAATGCCCATGAGGAACATATCCATACACAAAAGAATACAGGCAAGTCAGCTCAGCTGAGCAAGTCTGATGATCCTTGGAACCCAAAGTGACAGGTGAAAACCACTCCCAAAAGCTGTCCTCTGACATTCTCATATACTTAGTGGCATGTGTGTGCCATCACTCAAAACTCATATGCATGTGCACACAATAGTAATACATTTTAAAAATATATAGTAAATCACTCCACTTAAATGAAAAGAATTGGCAAAAAACAGGCGACTCACACTCATTTGCAGTTAAGAGTACTGGCAAAACATAAATAAAAAGAATCAGTGACAAAAAGAAAGCAGCCATAGAGTTAGTAATGTACAGTAATTATACACTTGTTATGTTAGGCTTAGAAACAAAGATGAAGCATAGCATAAAGACAATAACTTCATATTAAATAGGGAGTTATTAAGAACTGCTTAAGCTGGGCGGTGGTGGCACACACCTTTAATCCCAGCACTTGGGAGGCAGAGGCAGGCGGATTTGAGTTTGAGGCCAGCCTGGTCTACTGAGTGAGTTCCAGGACAGCCAGGGCTACACAGAGAAACCCTGTCTCGAAAAACCAAAAGAAAAAGAAAAAGAAAAAAAAGATAGAGAGAACTGGTTAGTTAGATACAATGAAACAGCTGGACATGGTGGCATATACTGGTAGTCACAGATCCCAGGAGGCTGACTGGGAAAAATCTGAGTTCAGGGCCAGCCTAGGCTACAAAATGAGATGCTATTGTCATAAAAAAGATGGGAGTAAATATACTACTTGAACATCTTGAAAGATTTTATAATATATAGATAAAAGTTTGTTTTTATTCTTAGATACTAGAATATTTAATGAATATATACTGAAATAAATTGAGACCATAAGCAGGTAAATGAAATTAAAAAAATCAATTATTACACTGAATAACAACACATTAGTCATAAGTAATGAATGATACATAATTCACTAATTTCATGAAGGCATCAAGGAAGAAACTAGTGACAAAAATATTCTCAAACTATATCATCTGTATAAATCTAGATGAGGCTAATTTATAGGGAAGACCATTTAGGGTAATAGTCTTGATGGTAAATGAATTTTTAATGAGCTATTTTTTGAACACCAATGATAGTGATGATAATATATTTCCTCAAGTACTTATTCAAAGATGCTAAGGCATTAAAAAAAAAAGCGAATGCATTCAATTACCACTATTTGGACTGGAGATGTAATTCAGTGGTAGAGTTCTTGCCTCCCACATTATTGCCATGTATGTTTGATCTCCAACACTGATAAACAAATATGAAATCTGAGAAAGCCGGGCAGTGGTGGCACACGCCTTTAATCCCAGCACTTGGGAGGCAGAGGCAGGTGGATTTCTGAGTTCGAGGCCAGCCTGGTCTACAGAGTGAGTTCCAGGACAGCCAGGGCTACACAGAGAAACCCTGTCTCGAAAAACCAAAAAAAAAAAAAAAAAAAGAAATCTGAGAGTTGAAATAGGGAAATAGCTTGGAGGTGGAGAGTAGGCTTAGAATGCAGAAGGCACAGTATTTAATCCCCTGGATGATGAAGAGGAAGTGGGGCACCGAGACTCCAAAGGATCAGTATATTCAGGGTATGATAACAGATTCAGTCAATGTCAGCAACATAACTTTGGGTCATGCAGCTCTTAAGTATAGGCAACAATAAAAATAAGTGAAATAGAGGGTAAATTCAGAAACTTATAGGATGCTGATCAAATCAAAATTAAAATCAAACCAAGTCCTGATTAACAAATCAAAGGATGAATACGCTAGAATAATTAAAGATTCAGAAAGACTAGTAACCATGATATAAACAGGGGGCAGCAGAAAAACAGTCAAAATCAAAACCAAAAGCAAATAAAGTACACAATATTTTCATGAGACCAAGTCCCTGTATAGCTGCAAGAGAAAATATAGGGAAAATAATAAGAAGGTGAATAGCAGAGGACGGCATTTGTAAAATACTAACAGAAGGTCATCAAATTATGGGAAAAAATCCTGGAAAGTATGGAGATGCCTGACAAGTCTTAAGATACAAAAGTCCCAAATGCAAAAGAGAATTATGAGTTGAAGATACAAATTTGCATATTTACATTGTATGACTGGTAAAGACACTTCAACTATTCCAGAAAGAAACACCAACTCAGCAAACTGTGAAAGCTTATACAGGAAAGAAATGGAAGCAGGGCGGTACAGAAAACAGCACAATTTACTATCCAAAAAATGTCCCACTTTTGACAAAAGATTATGTAGCTAATATAAAGAGAGGAGCAAAATGCATTCCACATTTGAGGGAAAGCAATCAACAGAACTCTCTGTGAGAGCCCAAATGTTTGAGTTAGCACAGCCTTTTATGAAGCTATTATGATATAAAGAAATTATAAAAGTTTTTAATAATAAAGCCAGCAAATTCTCTCAAAAATAAAATTGTCAGAAAACTATTAAGCTAGAAATTGTATAGTTGAAAAGTATTAATTTTAGCTCCCTATCCCTAAAAAGAAAAAAATGTGTAAATTAAATAAAATCTTGACTGAAGGTTTCAACAGACATAAAATGGCAAAAATCCGATGATAACACATTAAAATAAACAAATTAATAAAAGAACGTTAAAATCCATAGACGTGGGGGGGAGGAGCGAGGGAGGGGGCTTCAGGGGGGGGCAACCAGGAGAGGAGATAACATCTAAAATGTAAATACAGAAAATATCCAATAAAAATAAATAAAAAATAAATAAATAAAAGTCTTATAAGTGGAGAGTAAAAGGAAAATGTACTACTGAAAATAAGCAGATCTTCCAAAAAAAAAAAAAAAGTGTGTCAAATAAAAACACCAATGGGTGTAATGGAAATGGAATAAATAAAGGACATCTCAGCGACATGAGACAGTGCACAGACCCTCAGCACCACATATATAAAGGTAATCCACCTATAATCCAGGATTAATAAATACTGCAGGGACAGGGATCCCTGGAGCAAGATGGCCATCTAAAGCAGCTGGAGCAGATGTTCATGAGGAGAGACTGTGTCTCCAATGGTAGCCTTGGACCTCCACACATGTATTCACACTGCCACAAGTGCATACACACATGCTCCCACAGAACAAACAAAGAAGGGAAGGTGTTTTAAGAACTAATGGGGCTAAATAAGCATGGTGACATGGATACCTGTAATCCCAGCATCTGGCTTTCCCCAGCTACATATCAAGTTTAACACCAGCCTAGGGTGCATGGGGTCTTGTCTCACTAAGCACAACAAGCTAAAGGGATAACTCAGTAGCTAAGGGCAGCAACTGTTCTTTAATTAGAGGATCCAACTTATGTTCTCAGAAACCACATTAGTTGGTTCACAAGCACTTGCAACTCCAGCTGCAGGGGACCTGATGGTCTCTTCTGGATTCTGAGAGCCTTTAATCCAACACTGGCAAGGCAAGAGGCAGAAGGGTCTCTGTGAATTCAAGGCCAGATACGGTTACATAGTGATACCCTAACTTACTTCTACTCCATCAAATAAGCAAAACATTCTCAATTTTTATAATAAACATTTAACTTTTTCTGAATCTAGAGTTCAAAAGCTGTACACAGGACAAACACAAATAGAACCACCTAGATGAATCACAATCCAAATCAGAGCACCAAATATGGGGGAAATTACTAGCTAAGTCATCAGAAATATCAGGAGGCAAAAAACAAATAACAAAAATAGTGTAGTAACATATCTCAAGTGCTAATAATTACTAAAAGACCAAGAATACATGCATTTTGAAAAATGTCAAGCATCAATTCATAAATGCTGCAATTTATTCTTCCTCTGGTACTTTATTCCCATTACTTTAGATATTACCAAAAGTCAGTCTTTATCTAATCTGAAATACTAAAAACCAAACAAAACAACAATAACAAACAAAAATCTAAATTTAATTTACACCTACGTAAATTTTGTGCCTAATTTAAATATTTTTTACAATGACCTGCTTAGTTATCATGTAGCACCACTGCCCGGCATAGCATGCTCTAATCCCCACCAATTTTGAAGTAGGGTCTCGGGTATCCCTGGCTAGCCTTCAAACTCACTGTGTAGACAAGGATAACCAGTGCTAGGATTATAGATATGAGAACCACACCTAGTCTCATTTAGGAATAGAACCAAGGGCTTTCTACATGATAGGCAAACCCTCTACCAACTGAGCTAAATCCCTAGCAAGGCACTCTCTATTCCTTTGGTTCCTGTACTTCTCACTAAAAGCACCACCTAATTAAGCGGTTTTCACTACATCTGACTCGTGCGTTCTCTTTTTAAACCAAAGAGACATTCATCTATGTAGCATAAGTTAGCTTCAATTTTGTAATCCACATGCCTCAGCCTCTTGAGTGTATCAATCATCATGCCTGACTACTACTTTTTTTTTAATTCTACATTTCTCCCAGGAGTGGTTTCCATTCTTGTTACTTTAACTGTTAATTACCTTGTTTACTAAATTCCAAATCTAAAGGGAACTAGTTCCTATCTAAATGGACAACTATACTAGAAGTGTTCATGTAACACAGACAGTTTGTGTCTAAATTCTGTTGTTTCTACTTGCTTGCCACTGATATACTGACTCCTAAATTCTCTTTAACCTACATTACAAAGAACCTTCTAAGCAAATCTCACTAACCAGTATTTCCCCACTCTTAAAGCATCCTCCACTACATCAATGTTGTATTTCTAAAATACACATCATATTGCAACAGTCTTGACTAGTTTCGATGACAAAACTCCATTATAAACTGTTAAACTCTTTTTATCCCCATCTTTAATAACCCCTCCCTATTTGGTTAGCCACTGCAAAAAACCTAAGAGAAAAGCACATGACTATTTAAAAATAGTGATATTTTTTGTTTAGCCTTCCCAGCATTTCTTCACCCCTAATTTTTACTCCCTTTGTTATTTTGTTAAATTGTCTTAAGAGATAATTTGTTTCCTTTGAATACTGCCTTACTTATACTTTTATGTTATACTTATTATTATGAACCTTTTGAGGAATGGCATTGTATATATAATATCAAAGAAGTTCCCAGTTATTTCTGGAATTAATCACAGGATACAGTACAGTGGATGGCAGGCATGATGAAACTACCACACTGAAGATAAAATACAATGGATATGAATGCACCAGGAGACAAGACAAAAACAAGAGGAAGAATGGTGGTAGCTGATTTATTTTTGATAGCTTAAACAATAATGGAAATAGAATTAACTTGAGACAAACAAGATTAAATGCAGAACTGATAACAGCAGTAAATATGTTGCAAATAAACCCAAATAGACTGAAATGAAGAAGGTAGAATGGAGCTAGTAATGGAGGTAGTGCATGCCTTTAGTCACAGTACTCAGGAAGTAGAGACGGGCAGATGATCTCTGAGTTCAAGGCCAGGCTGGTCTACAGAGCTAGTTCCAGGACAGCCAGGGCTGCACAGAGAAACCTTGTCTTGGGAGAGGGAAAAGGGAAGGGGAGGAGAGAGGACGGGAAAGGAGGAGAGAACGGAGGCTAGCAGAAAGTCTCAGCAAGTAAGAGTACTTTCTAACAATCCTAACAATATAGTTGGATCTCTGGGACTCATATGTGCTGTGGTACTTGTGCATACACAATAAATAGAAAATTTCCCAAGTGGCGTATTTGAGCTTTAGTAGCTGTGCTGGTCAGGTTAACTTAGCTTAACTAGGTTAAATGTACTTATTAAAACACACTGTGTCATTTTCTTTTATTACTTTTTAATCACAGAAAAGGCTTCTTTAGGCAATTACCCTAAAACTAATTATACAGGTTGTATATGGATCCTTCAAGCCTTCAGTGTGCTTGGCAGCCTCAAGTAAAGTCAACTGACGAACCTGAGGCCACCAAAACAGCACTGGCCCAGGAAATAAACAGCTGGAGTTTATACTAGGACTTCACTATGCTTCTTTTTCCATGTTTCATTCTTCTATCCAAAGAGGACACCTGTGCAGGAGAACTAGTTTACAGCCTCCATCTGCACACCTTTGAAATGATTAGCAGTATTTCAGCAGAGAACACTATCTGTGAGCAGTGCAGTGAGGGGCTAGTAATAGATCAATAAAACTCTGGCGCAGCCTTCTGCTTATTGAGGCAGTCCTCTGTGGACAGCATAAGTGCTGGAGTTCCTCAAAGACTGCCAGAATCAGCTGCATCATAAATTGAGTTTCTACTTTTGGAAAATGTTCTTTCTTTCTCAGGTATTATGTATCTATACTGAGTCTATCTGTTCCTGGTCTCCCTCTTTAATATAGCACGTATGTTTTCATAATAAAGCACATTCTTTTTTATTCCACTCCACTTTCTGTTATTCTTTTGTGGATGCAGGAAATCAAAGCCAGAACCTCACATTGGCTGGGCAACTAAGCAACACTACCAAACTCTTCCCTGATTCTGTTTTAGCCTGTTACTCGACATAAATTACACATTCATTATCCCATTGTACAATTTCAAGATTTACTAAAATTTGGCTATCACATATTGCTAAATATACCATAAGAATGACTACCTAAGCAAATTGCAGGTTGACTTTGTGTATTATAAAGAATTGAGTGGGGAATAAAAGTCTCTTGAATTTTAATAATCTACCTTCTCAGAGTTACTAAGTCAAAGTTAATTTGGTTTAACCAACAAAACAATACTAAACATGCACAATCTATCAGAAATACTTACATAACTGTGTTGTCATCCACTAAGATATCACAACCATGTGCAGGACACGAAATAGTCTGAAAAAGATTAAAATTTAAACTATGCCTTCATTCAATACTATTTACAGAATGCTTACCATTGCCTGGCACTTCCCTAGATTCAGATGACACATTCCTGTTTGCAGGCTCTCAATCCTTTCCCTTTATATGTCAGGAAGTATGTCTTTGAGTTTAACTATCCTTCTAAGTAATCGTTTTTGCAACAGAACAGGAAAGTTAACCCTGATAGATACAGAGTTGATGCGCTAGGAAAATCTAGTTAGGCGTAATGGATGTCACATTCAATTTTTTCCTAACTTTTAATCTAGAAAATTTTAATCAATTATCTAGTTAATTTATGCAAGGGTTTAAACATACAAGTAAGTTAAAGTGAAAATTACCGTCCATGCCCTCCTCCATTATTTGGTAGTTAAATATTCACCCACACTGCATACAAAACTTATGTCAATTCAAGCCAGTAAAAACTGTAACCAAATATAAAAATGAACTTTAAAAAGACATTTTTTTAAAGTAAAAGAAAAAGTGAAACTACATAGTACCTAGCAATGCCCATCTTCAATTAACTAAATATTCCTAAGACTAAACTACTTTGAATACCTAATTAACAGAAACATCTGTGGTTAATCTTTACAAATTTTTATAGAGGTAAACAGAAAAAGTCTGAATTTAAACATATACAATGTATGAAAAACATACTGCTGAACACAAAAAATTTCACTTTTGTAGCTACTATGGAATGCAACACGAAACCTCGTGAGATAGACTTACACTCATATGAGGAAACTGTAATTAAATAGACAGAATATTACCAAGTATGGAGAGCAAATGAAGCCTGTTCCAATAACACTATTTTGTGAAAATCATCACAGCTCGGAAAACAACCAGGCAACAACTACCCAAAAAAAATGCAAGTAATGGAGAGGCAGGGGATTGAGTTCAATACAAGTGAATCTATCAAGCGGAAACCCATGTCTCAAAAATACTAAATGCAGTTGTCATAGCTTCTGCCTTGGTTACTTTTCTAATGCTATGACAAAACACCATGACAAGGTATAAAAGAATTAATTTGGAGCTCACAGTTCCAGGTTAGAATCCATAAGCATCATAGCAGAAGCATGGCAGCATGAAGGTTTACATCTGATCCACAAGCACACGACAGAGAAACCTAACTGGAAAACCTATGGGTTTTTGAAACCTCAAAGACAACTCCAGTGACACACTTCTTCCAACAGTCTCCTAATCCTCCCCAAACAGTTCCACCAACCTGGGGTCAAGCATTCAAATATATGAACCTATAAGAACCACTGTGGGGCAAGTGTGGACTGTGCTATACCAGACAGAAGAACTGGTACAGTTGAAGCAGGTACAAAACTCCTGGGGAACGAACTCCCTGCCAAGCTCTACCTGTCCTAGAACATGTAATCATGATAGCCCACTGAGAGGGACCACAACAAATGGTCACAGCAATAACAAACAAACAAACAAACAACCTAGCCTTGTCCATGCTAAAGAGGTATAGACCCCAGGTATCTAGCCAATGAGCATCCCTTCCTGGCCATTCCTTCCTGCACCAAGAGAAAGACATATGCATTCACATCCAGCATGAAATAAAACAGTTTGGACAAGCAAAGACCATCTCCTTCATCAAGGGTTTGGGGGGTTCGGAGGGCATGGTTGTAAAGAGCCTCACCTAAATCTCCCTGAGATGGCCTTTTCTTTTTCAGCCCCTCTGTACTCCTGGCACTCACTCGGAACCCAACCAAACCAGATTCTAACACGTCCTGGACTCAATCCATCACCTTCCTGCCTGGCCCATAGCAGCTGCCCCATTCTCAAATCTTCATGGTCGCCAACATCTGGGTACACGGGAGACTGAAAATCACAGTATCTGTCCCAGACCTCGTTTTTTCTTGCCTGGAAATACACGGGCTGGGACCCCAACCTATCATGGACTGTGTTTTGCTCCCTGAGCAGCTTTCAGCGAGGCAGATAAGTAGCCCGGCAAACCACTCTTATTCAAAACATACCATATGACTTGCACACTATACTCCCACAGTATATTACTGAACAGAAATAAAAATATGCATTTCTATAAAACCTTGTACATAGTACTGATAGTTACACCATGCATGATAGTCAAAATACAGAAACAAGACATTCATCAACAGATGCATGTGACACAGCTAAATAATATTTAGTTACAAAAAAGAAATAAAGCTCTAATAGATGCTACAACATAAATAAATCCTGAAAACATTCTAAATGAAAACAGCCAACTGTAAAAGTCCTCACACAATTTAGATGAAAGGTACAGAACAGACAAGTCTTTAGAAAAAGAAAAGATGTTTCCTAGGGCTGTATATTTGTGGGAAAGGAGAAATGAATATCAAAAGGTACTAGTTTCTTGGGTTTTTTTTGGGGGGAAGGGGAAGGGTTATAAAAAATACTTAAAAATTAAAAATTATGATCATGGAACAATATGAATATAGCAAAAGCCACATTTAATATTATGCGAGGATAATTATAAAAACATTAAACTCAACAAACTTGTATTTCTAAATGTTTTTCAAATGGATACAGGATTCATGTAATTATGTGGAATGTAGTGACTTAAAAACTAAAATTTTGTACAGGCACGGCTACACAGTGAAACTCTTGTCTTGAGAAAACCAATTAATAATAACTAATAAATTTGTAGTAAATCAAGATATTTATTGCAATGGCAAGTGTAGTGTCTTTAATCTGTCTATAATCTAGAACTCAGAGGTAAATGCAGGAGGATGAAGAATTCAGGAAAAAAAAAAAAAAAAAAGAAGAATTCAGGACCAGTCTTAAATATATGGAATACAGCTCGGCGTTCAAGAACCTGCCTGCAAGCATGCAACCCTAAGAGTAATTATCGTAACTACAAAATAAATAGTTAAGAACAACAGAAAGCCAGGGGTAGTAATGTGTGCCTATAATTCCAGCAGTATGAGGTATAAGGCAAGAGAATGAAAGAGAGTAGGGACAGCCTGAGACAAACAGGTTAAGACATGGCCTCAGAACAAAGAAAGATTAATAATAGATTATATTCTAATCTTCGCCTACAATGTTTAGAAAGATTAATAACATAAAGACAATGGTTGAACAAAGTGTAGTATAAGACTTAAGACTCAAGTAAATGGTTAGCTTGTTTTGCTTTTACCTGACAATATGACCCAGAGGCAGTTTTTATCTAATTTGTCTGATGTTCTAAGTTGGATTCCTTAGCACTGCCAAATAAATACATAAACAAAACCAACCTTACAATATTTATGACTAATATTGTGTATGTAATACTAATTTACGATATTTTTAACAATACATTAAAAATACTGTAAAAAATCCTTTGAGGATTCTATTTTAAAAACTGAATCAAGTAATTCATTTATAATGCTAGACTGGTAACGCTGTGCTGACATGGCTGTGAGAACATTCAAGCAATGTTAACATGTTTATAGTGGCATGGGCCTCTACTTCCAGTTGTTTGGGAGATGGAGGCAAACAAACTGTTTCAATATAAAAGGGGCTTGGAACTCTACGAGGTGCCTGAGTTAAGCACCAGAAGTAGTAAGGACATTTTGAGTAGTAACTGCCCTTCAACCTAAGCAACACGAGACAGTATCACTTGAAAAAAGGACAAATTCCTTTGCAGTATTCATTTATGCAGAAAAAATATTCTCCTTGCTCGTGTTGTGTCCCTATTCTGTTTCATTTACTTAGAAGTGACTGCTGTTTTCATCATATGTACATGCAGAGATAACCATGTATATGTATGTGTGGGGTGTGTGTGGTGTGTGTGTTGTATATAATATATATATATATATATATATATAAAGGGAGAGAGAGAGAGAGAGAGAGAGAGAGAGAAAATCTCATGCTATCTTTTGTATTTTGTTACTTTTATTGTTAAGCTTTTAATCTATGCAGTGGCTCCATAATGGTACATTGGTTTATCTTTTTTCTGTTCCTCAAAGCTTGGTGTCTATTATTTAATTGTGTGTCTACGTGAAGGAATGGAGAGAGGGTAAGCACATGTATGTGCAGGTGGCTAAGGAAACCAGTGTTCCTGAATCTCCCTGCCCAGGGTGCTGAGAACTCAACTTTGGAACACTGCAGAAGAGCAGAGCAAGTCCTCTGCTCCTGTCATTTACCACTTTAAACCAGCTCACTATTAAAGGATTTTCCTACCACTGTCACGCTGACTAATACACTTTGTAAACATATGACATCTTAGGGAAGAAATATATAGACAGGTATATAAATACAAATTGAAAGTTATTATCGGGTCCTCTTGTAACAAGTGGCAGCAATGCCTACTGGGCAAGAGAATACAGTTTTCACATGCACTTCATTACTTCATCAGAGCTTTTATCAACCTAACATTTGAAAAACAAAGTAAATTATTTAGGTTTTAAAATATGCTTTTTAAATTCTTTCATTTTTTGTTTGTTTTTCTAGATAGGTTTTCCTGTAGACCAGGCTGGCCTCAAACTCACATAGATTTACCTACCTCTAACTCCAACTATGTACCAGCATACTCCGTTGTTCTTTGAAAATTTATAATATAATTTTTAAAAATCATATTTGCCCTCATTCTTCCTTATAATTCCTCCAAGATACACACACACAATCATTTGAATAATTTTAATTCATTTTTAAAAATAGTGAAGTTTCAAATTTGTGCATGTAAGGGGTGGGGAGAAGTAGGGGATGCTATGGATTTACTCAGTTTTCACTGGGTTATTCCATGTAACCCTACCCACCCCCAATTTTAAAGCCCCCCCCCTTTTTTTTCAAATTTAGGTAATTAGCCTTTAAAATTGTCTAAGTTACTTAGTTTTAATGTATTTAGTGTTCACATCATATTGCCATACAGAAACACTTATAGAGTAAAAGTCTTCAGTCTTTAATTTATGGCTAAAGTTAAGCAAGTTTGAGTCTGTTTCCACCTCCGTATTGTTTCCACACCACAGCCTGTGTAATCTACCCTCTCTGTAACTCCTCTGCAACACATGAACTTTCCTAAAGCCCTGTTCTGCTGCTGTCTATTCTCACACCTGGTAGTCTTCACTCTGTCCTAACACAATCTACTCCTTTTCAATATTTCATCCAATTACGATTCTATCTTCTTAAAATATTCAAGTCATCTTTGTATCTCCCCTAATACTAAACATTTCTTTCACATTTCCCATCAAATTTAATTTATTCCTAGCTCTTCTTTCTCTCTCTCTTCTAAATGGTTTATTACATCTTCTAATTAGCTATTATATGAAATATGCTTATAAAATTGATATTCATGGTATTACATGCAAAGAATTAGAGGACCAACAATTCTACATACAGCTTATCAACTATTATGTTTTCAGTACACAGAAGTAGCCATGTAAAGAAGTGTAGCCCAGTCCTGACGATAGAATAACAAATACATGGTATGTCAATTTTAAAGCTATAATAATCTCATTACTCTCCATCACTGAAAAAGATATGGCACTAACTTGCTACAACATCACAAGAACCTTTTTGTGTCATTCTTTTATTCAACCAAGACTCATTAAGGCTTAGAGATTAATGGTCATAGTGGTTAATAAATTACTACTATGTTCACTATACTTTCTAGTCTGGGATCTATTATCAGAGAATGTTTTTAAAATGATAGATTTAGTTAGTAAGAAATGATTTATGCCTACAGATGCAGAACTTGGAAAGCTAGTTAAGATAAAAAGATCATGAGATAAAGTTAGAATAATAGTAAATTTGAAAACAGTTTAAGAATACAGAAAAGACCCTGTTTCTAAATGACTAAATATAAATCTCTACATCTGACTAAAAGGAGTGCAAAACCTAACCTATATGGTCTGAACATACATATTCACTGCACTGAAAACAAGTTTTATTCCAACTACATTTGCTCCATCATATTTGCCTTTCCTCTTTGACATGTTTGCTTTTAACTATCTCATGTCCAGCTCACTTGACTCCCTGGGCTTTCTCCTTACTTAACTCATGAAACTTGGCTATCTAGTCATTAAACATACCCTTGCTTTTGTTGATAATAAATTAAAACAAAAAAGAGTTAATAACGTATAGAGTATGGTCCATAACAGAAATGATCTTAAAGGACAGAAAGTTTAATTTCTCTCTGACATCTGATTTTACATACATGGCAAGTAATGCTCAAATTTTTAATTTTTTTGCAAAGGGAGGGGCGAAGTGTGAGGAGACAGAGTTGGAACTCACTATGTAGACAAGGCCAGCCTAAAACTCAAGAGATCTCCTGCCTCTGCCATCTGAGCATTAAGAGTAAAGGTGTGTGCCACCACATCCAAATAGCATATAATTAAAGTTCAGTAAGAATCGTCTTTCTGGGGAGGGTAAATTGTGATTTTAAACACACACACACACACAGACACACACACTGATTTTTTCATCTTTCCTCCATCAGAAATTGTCAATATAATCTCCAAAATTAAAGCCATTTTGCTTACATAAATAGACTGGTCTCTCAAGAGTTGATTAATTAATTAATTAATGGAATGGGTTTTAAAAAAAAAAAAAAAAAAAGAGAAAGAGAGAGACTGTGAGAGATGGGTCTGAGATTAAGAAAGCATACTGCTTTTCCAAAGGACCCAAGTTTATTTTTCAGCACACATGTCAAGTAGTAGTTCACGATTTATGCATCTCCAGCTCCAGGGGATCTGACACTTCTGACCTCTATGGGCACTACATTTATGTGCTCGCACAATCTGTTCTACCCGTATATATAATTTAAAAGAAAACAATTCTTTAAAAAGTAAAACAGGATTAGACTTAGATCAAATTCTTTCAAGTAATGTTGGTGCACCAAGATTCTACATGGAATTTTTAACATGGGCGATGGGACTCTGTACCTTTTTTGGTGGTGGGGTGTCTTGTTTTCGGAGTCCTGTGTAGTCCTGGCTGTCCTGGAACTCTATAGCCCAGGCTGGCCTCAAACTCAGAGATTTACCTGCCTCTGTCTCCCAAAAACTGTGATTAAAAGCAAGGACCAACACATCTGAACTGTAGTAGAATATGTCTATAGTCACAGCATTTTGTAGGGTCATACAATCTTCACATAAGCTATTCTGAATCAAAATAAAGCATTGCTAAGGTGCAATAAAAGTAGTGACTATGAATTTACCTGGTGCTCAATCCAAAATCTTAGTAAATTCAAAGTGAGACCTTCTCTCCCAGACAGTTAATTCCAAAGTACTATGTAAGGTATTAGAAACATTTATGTAGCTCAAGTGTGTTACTATGTGCCTGTAATGTAACTCAGGGAACTGAAACAGAAGACCATCCTGAGTTTAAGGCAACCTGAGCTACATAATAAAACCTTGTCTGTGAAAATGAAAACAACAAAACAAAAACCCTTCTTTGCACATGCTGGGGGACACACACACACACACAATTTGTTTAAAAGTCTCTATCATATGTCCACTGTATAATGGTAAAATTGCTTTCTAGGAAGATAAAGGTACATTTACATAAATAATAGGAAACTGTAAATGTTTTACAGCAGTCCAAATAAGCATGTTTCTTAAAGAAATGCCAAAGCATTAATAAAGCTCCATAAAGGATTTCAGGTGATGCTGCTAAAACTGATCAAAACCAATCATCTGCATATATATTGACCTAGAAATGATGAGAAAATAACTGATTGCGTTGTGGTTATATTGTTCGTGAACATTAGTAGTTTCCACTTATAGCTCTTTAATCACACAACTTAAAATAACTCTGAGGTTACCGATAAACTTTAACTCCTTAACTTCAAATTCACTTTTTAACATCTTTTCTGAAGTTATTAGCACTCTTACCTTCCTTTCTCTGATTTCTGCTACATTTTCCTGTCTTGCTTACCACATCCTGTTATTAATTCCTATGGATCCATAAATGACTGTGTCTACTGTGGTCTGTCCCCTGAAGCCTGGATGTTGAACCCTTAGTTCATGAGGTTACTGAGAAGTTGTAGAAGTTTAGTTAGATGAACTGTAAATGCAGAATGCCCTAGAAAAGGAAGACTGTATCCCCACCCTTCACTCTCCCTTAAGTTCAGCAGCCTTACTACAGCATGGACCACATCATCAATTCTGTTCTCCCACAGACCTAAGGCAAAGAAAATCAAAAATGAAAGCCTTCGAACCCATGAGCCAAATCAAGCTGTGTCTCCTCAGGCTGATTATCTCATGTATTTTGTTACAGCAATAAAAAGTGAACTAACGCTGTATTGTGGTATAGTGTTGGCATGTGGTGTCAACTTCATAAAGAGTATTAATCTTCATTTTCAACCTAACTGAATTTCCTATCTCTAGGAGAGACACGCCCCTAAGGTTTACTTATGAAGATGATTCCAAAGAAAATTAATCATGGAAAAAGACCCACCCTGAAGCAGATGACTCCTATCCTGTCTGGGGACTCACAGGGTAGAAAAAGTAGAAAGGAGAAAGCCAGCACTGTCTGCTTCCTGACTGTAGAGACAATAAAATATCTAATATTCCATTCCCACAACCATGCCTTTCCTGCTATGATGGACTGTGTCCTCTAACCATGAGCAAAAATAAGTCCAAATTCCATGAAGGTATATGGTCCCAGCAACAGGAAAAGTAATTGAACTGAGGAGATGGCATAGAGATAAATGTGCTGGCTGCCAAGGCTGACAGCCTGAATTCAATCTCCGAACCCACATGAGGGAAGGTGAGAACCAATTCCCACAAGCTGAAATCTGACTGACCTCCACATATACCTACTCACATACAGAGTAAATAAACAAATGTAAAACTTACAAGGGGGGAGGAGAGGGGGGTTTAAATACACAGGTTCCTTCAACATGATCCTAAACTATCATTTATTCTCAAAGTGTCTACCATTCAAGGCAAACTATACATAAACTATATGCTTATTCTCCATTATGCCCTTAAAATTTAGAATTGTCCCTACAATGTTAAATTAATGACTTAAGTTCTCCATCATCCGATGTATACAAAGCCAAAATATATACTACAAATGTTTGGTCCTGATTTTCATGTTTTTCCTTAAGAATCTTGGGAAATACCAAGGGCACTGAAAAATGTAACTGATATTTCTATTAACTAGCTCCAGTACCCTAATATTAAAATTTTGAATAAAGGGGAAAATGGTTATACTGAAGGCCAAGAAAAGGGCAAAAGAAAAAGAAAGTAATTCATAAACTGGACAAATTATTTAGACCTTAGTACTACTTCACAGACACTTTTGAAATTGTAGGCATGGTAAAAAAGAAAAAGTTTTTTTGTTTTTTTGTTTTTTTTTTTTTTAAAGATTTACGTATGTCACTCACTTCAGACACACCAGAAGAGGGCATCAGATCTCATTACACATGATTCTGAGCCACCTTGTAGTTGCTGGGAACTAAACTCAGGACTTCTGGAAGAGCACTCAGTGCTCTTAACCGTGAGCCATCTCTCCAGCCCATATGCAAGATAAAATGGTGTTAAAACCTGAGTTTAATGTATTTCAAAGTCCCAGCGACTGTATAAATGCATTTGGATTGTGATTTAAGGAAGGAAGTGATACAGCTCCCAGGCCATGAAGATATGAAGGATGTTCAAAGTCAACCTGAAAAATAAAACTTCAACTCAAGGGAAAACACTCAGTGTAGAACCACAACCAGGACTTGAGAACTCGAAGTTAGTTCTGCACTTTCCCTACCAAACTAGTTCACTGATCATTCTTTTTCTCTAACAACAACAACCACCTCCTCCAAAAAAAAAAAAAAAAAAAAGAACAGACCAAGTTGGTGTCTTACAAATGAACCCTTTATATACATACCTAAAAGTCTAAGATAACAATGAGAAAGCCTCAACAGTCTAAGACATAAATATATCTGAGAACTCCTGATATCTCTCAAACTATGAGAAAGAACTGTTTATTAAAGCAGAAACTATCAGCAAAAGGCTGTAATTATGGTAGGGTTAAACATAGTTAGAAAAATATCTTAATTCCAATCAATTGAACATCTTTATGCCACAAATATAATTAATTTTCCTATGGTTACCAATAAGACAATGTTTTCCTATGAAGGCTTCATTTAACCCTAAAACTTATTTACCAAATGCACTAAATGTAGCAAAAGCACACCACTATAACTCAATAAAACTTACTGACTTTTTTTTTTTTTAAAAAAAGAAACACCTATTATTTAGTTCTATTCTAGTCTAATTCTGCCCCCACTTGCCATGTTTAAGAATCTGTCAGAATAGATATAAATGAAAAATATGAAGTCTTGAAGGTACTCTAAAAATTTATATTTTGAACGTTTGAAATAAGTTAAACTTTTAAATCTATTTTAACCTCTATTAAAAAGTTTATAAACTGTCTACCTATTACACAGTTCTCCAATGGTAGTAAAATAAACTCCAGAAAGATTCCACCATTTTAATGACATTTTAATGACAACTTGGACAAGCTTGAAAAACAAACGGGAACAGGAATGGGAACTGGAAGAGAACTAGGGCCTTCGTCTTCCTTTCCTTCTTCCAAATCTACTGACAGGCTACAGGCATATTTATTGTTCCCAGGTTTCCAAATTGTCCTTTGTGTAAGTTATAAAAGTTGATTTACCCTCTTACATAATGCTAGCCTTAAACTACCAGGTACTCACCGAGTTAGGGTAGTTCAAGTAGCAGATCTGACAAGGCATATCCTGTGCTGATGACCTTGTATTCATCTGGCGAGTTCGAGACTTTTTACTTGGATTAATTACATGACACTCAGCAAAGAGCTTCTCCAGGTTTCCATCAAAGTACCTGCATTATTTAAACAGAAAGGATGAGAGCCCAGCAAATAGCACAGTTAGAGCTCTCCAAAAATCTGACTTCCTGTGAGGAAAAGCAATTAACTAAACTAAAATCAAAGATCAAACCCACTCTGGTCAAGACAGAAAAGAGGACATAGTTAAAGGATAGCAAACAGAAGATGTGTGCACTATGGTTGACTTCATTTTTTAACTTTGTTTTTAAATATGCACTGTGGAAGGTTAAGCATAGCATTTAACACAACTGTTACTAAAACTTTAGGATAAAAGTTGTGCTACAGCTACAGTTAGTTGCCTGTGAAGAGTAATCTATTTTAATACTAGGCTGTATTTTATACAGATAAAATTTAGTAATCATTTTAATTAAACTACTTTATAAGAGAAATGACTACATATTTCATTGTATACAATGAACTTTTCTACATATTTCTTTTAATTATTTCTTTCATTTACATCAAACAATTATATAACCATATGCATACCTAAATATAGCATAATTACAACTCAATGTTACAGGAAATGGTGTTTCCAAGTGCTATCTGTAGAACAAATGGTGAACCACTTCACAGATAACAATAGTAAATGCCAAGAAAAAGGTTTCTCAAATGACAAATGGTCACCGTCCATCCCACTGCGCCCTCGCCCCAACCCTGGAAATATCTGTTTTGTTTATTTTTTTAAAGAAAGGGATTCAGTATGTGCTTCTGGCTGTCCTGAAACTCAAAAAGCTCAGTGGTGGTTACTAAAGATACGCACCACTGTCCCAGTCTAAAGTTATCTTAGCATTTCAAAGGGAAAACAAGATGAAAATAAAGATTTTCAATTTGTAAATCAATTCAACCAGCTATAATATTAATAAAGAATATGCTCAACTATGTTTTAAGCTTTACAAGGTTTTAAATATAGTTATGTTCTTTAATACATACAAGAATCTCAATTAAAAGGATCCCAATTAAATGTTAGTAAAATAAACTCCAGAAAGATTATAGCATTTTAATGACAACTTGGACAAGTTTGAAAAACAAACGGGAACGGGAACGGGAGAAAAGAACTAGGACCTCCTTTCCTTAGTCTAAATCTACTCACAGGGTACAGGTAGGTCTATTTCTTGTTCCAGGTCCAGGTCTCCATCATCTGTTTGTGTTGTGTGTTTGTAAGTATGTGGATGCACGCGCCCTGAATCCGTGTGTGTGTGTGTGTGTGTGTTGTGTGTGTGTGTGTGTGTGTAGGCCAGAGGACAACTTTGACTATCTTTTGCTTTCTGCTTTCCTTTTTGAGACACAAACTCTTACTGAACCTAGAGTGTACAATTTCAGTTATACTGACAGGACAGCAAACTTCAGGAATACACCTATCACTGCCTACCCCTAGCACTATGGTTACAGGTATACGACATCACATCCAACTTTTTGTTGTTATATGTGGGTTTCTGGGGATCTGAATTCATCATGCTTGCCTCACACTTTGCCCACTGAGCCAACACATATACATACATTACCTACCTACTCATGGCAAATATCTATATATCTATATATATATCTATATAGATATATATATATATATATTTATATATATCTGGCATACGCACATGCACACACTCGTGCACACACGCACACACACCAGGCAAAGCTTAGTATAGTGGTATATTCCTGCAACCCCAAAACTTAGAAGATAGAGGCAGGAAGATCAGGAGTTGAAGGCCAGTCTAAGCTACATGAGAAACTGTAGGAAAAAGAATAAGAACTTAACAAGCATTCCCTGGTATAGGTCTGAAAGGTTTTGTGTTTTTATCCCCCATTTAAAATCAAGGTTCATTTATAAGAAATACAGAACTTAAATGTTTTGCTGCCCAATTTCCCATTCCACATTTCACTGAGAAAATGTTGCTAGCCATTTGGACAGAATTTACTTGCCAAGAAGATAACCCATTCCTTTTGGAATTACACTTAACTTCTCTACTGATTCTGTTTGCTTCCAATGTCACCTGTCCTGTACAGTGTCACCTGTGACACTGAATCCTGCCTGACAAGTACCATAAAGAGGTCCAGGCTGTATATACCAATACGTGAGTCAAATGTGGTATCTAGATCAATGCATTTCTGGATCCCCAAACCAGTTTCGAGTATCTAAGAAGTTCTTTTCACGACCTGTGATTCTTCACCTTCAGCCTCTTCTGCCCCACAGATTTTCATTTCTCTGATACTCAAATTATGACAGCGTATCTACCTTTGGAAAACACAGGAGTCTAGCCTGTGAGCAGCTCCAATGCCTTAGTTTCAAAACTCATTCTGTTTCCACTCTCTTAACATCCAGAGGCAGAGCTTACAGATTCAAAGTTCTCTATGGGATTCTCCTTTTCACGTGACCCAATGCCGTTTTTTTTCCTAAGAGCAAGAAATAGCAAAGCGTCCAGGCTAGGGCCTTACAGATCTGGAGGTTGGCTCCTTTCCTAGGCTAACAAAAAAAAGATTTTGTTTGAATGTGCATTTATTATGAGGTCTGTCTACCCTTGACCCAACACTGGCTCTTTGGACAATATTAGAATCTAATTTAGGGAATGTGGCTCAAGCTCAGATGGTAGAGTATCTGCTTGTAACACAATAAGCACTGGGTTCAATCCCAGCACTTATAAATCAAGTATATAGTTCCAATTTTAGGAAAGTAAAGGCAGGTTTCTTTACATTTATTTATGTTGTGTGTGCATATGAATGTGCCATGACATATTTGTAGAGGCCAGAGACAACTTGCTGCACTAAATTCTTTCCTTTCACTATGTAGATCCAAGATCAAACTTGGGAGGTTAGACTTGGCAGCCAGTCTTTACCTGTTGAGCCATCTCACTGATTAAAGATGAATATTTGTTTCTATGCATATGCACATAAGTCTGTAAATTCTAGTATAACACAGGATACAATGTCTCCCCTAGCCCAGTCAAAAAGTTGTTTAAATAAGTCAAAAATAAATAAAATTTTAATCAGCATGCAGAAACAAAATGTAAGCTTAAAAAAGACACAAGAACTTGGGCTAAAGTGATGGCTCAGCAGTTAAGAGAAAAGGCTGGCCCCTTCCAGAGGCCCTGGATTTGATTCCTAGAACCTATAGAGTAGCTCACATTTATCTGTAACCCAGATCCAGAGGAGCCGATACCCTTTTTTGATCTCAGAAGGCACCTTACACACATGGTACACAAATGCACATTCATACAGGCAAAACACTCAAACATAAAAGAAAAAAAATTAAAGATACAAACTCTGGGTGCAAAGCAAAAGCTCTCGGCTGACCGTACACACAGTCATGCCATTCAGAATCCGTCAAATTCTATAACCCAGGTTCCCCTTTGCCATTCAACAAATTTACTGTCTTTGGTTTTCCAGGCAAGCACTGTACTACTGAGCTATAAACTTCACCAGTTGCTAGATATTATTCTTTTGACTCCTAGAAATTTTGAAATACTAAGAACTTGCTGTTGACATAAACAGTCAAATAATACATATTTTGTATGTTAATATGTATGATGATTGACTTAGTTATTTTCTTGTTATAATCAAATATCCTGACAAAAGCAACTTAGGGGAGAAAAATTTAACTTATAATTCCAGAAAAATTAAAGTCCATAGGAGAGGACCTGACAAAACCAGGAAAGCAGCAGGCACTACACGCGGAGACAAGAAGTGGGGCTAGGTTTTAAAGCTTCAAGACCGATCTCTAATGACCTACTTCTTCCAACAGGTTCCACAACTTTCCCAAACTAGCTGGGGACAAGTGTAAACAAACGCCCGAGTCTGTAGCGAGACTTTACATTCAAGCCCAACAGTGATGAAGCACAATATTCTTTTTTTTTTTTTTTTTTTGTTTGTTTGTTTGTTTGTTTTGAGACAGGTTCTCTGTAGCCGGCTGTCTGGAACCAGACCAGCTGCCAACAGAATGCTCTCTGTCCAAGTGCTGGATTAAGCTGGCACACCGCAGCACATATATCTTGAGGTCAGATATCTGTCACAAGGAAGTAACCTTAAAGAAACACTACTCATAAATATAGTGCCAGGGCTAAATGTAGCAGCCCACAGGAGGCAGCTATAAACTTACTAAGTAGTACAAGCAGGTACTACAGGTATTATATATGTACCTAAGATTTAATACTGCCATTTTACATTTCCCTCCCATACATATGGCTCCCTGTAAGATCTATGTGAAATTTATATGAATGTTTACCCTACTATTATTTCATGGATTTATGACAAAGCTAGCTATTTTTTTCATATTTCTAATGTTTGCCTGGTTTTCAAATTATTGTAAATTATTGGAGAAAATAATATCAAAGTAAACCTATAGACTTCAAATTTTTGTTCTGAGGTCAACTGCCTGCTCATTAAGACAGCATGATTTATGAACATGCTCCATGAACACAGGCTGGGACTTATTTCACTGAAATATTATTTTAATAACTAATTTTACTGCTACTACTTAAGAAGCCCATTCATCAGAATATGTCATATACTTAACTTTCAAAAATAATCTATAGTTTCCTGTTTTAAAATTTTCTTTACCTTTTGTAGTTTTGTTACAATTAAGTTTGAGTTTGTATGTGGAGTGGGGTGTGGGTTTTTTTTTTTTTTTTTTTTTTTGCTTGTTTTTTATTTTGGTTTTTAAATCTTCCTGCCTCTGCCTCCTGGTGCTGAGACTACAGGCACACCCATCACACTTGGCTTATTGTATTTTAAAGGTGGATTTCTTTTTACCAGATGTCTTCAATTCTCAAGTGCTTTGGACCTGATATTTCATGCTTAAACCAGAAAACAGAAATTTTCATGTAGGTAAAATTTTCCATCTTTTAAGGTGTCATCAGCAGATTTAGAAATGCTGAAACAAAACAAAACTGAGGCTTGAGAGATAGCTGTTTACAAGCACTTGGTCTTCAGAGTGGGGTTTAATTCTCATCATCTACATGGCGGCCCACAACCTTCTAGAACTCCAATTTCAGATTAGACGCCCTCTTCTGGTTCCTGTGGGCAACACACACACACCACACACACACACACACACACACAAAACACACAAAAACACAAGAGTATACATAAATATCTTCAAGCAAATAACAATACAAAATCAAAATAAATTTCCTTTAAAAATTATTAGCTCATGCCTATAATCATAGCACTTGGAAAGCAGGGGTAAGAGGATGGCCAACCAGAGATGCATAGCAATATCCTGTCTCCAAAAAGAGGGGTGAGGAGGGAGGAAGCATAGTGACATACACCCCAGAGCTCAGGAGGAAGAGGTGGGGGTGGGGAAATCACTGAGTTTGAGGCTAGCCTGGCCTACAACCCACGCTTCAAAAAAAGCATGAATGAATGAACAAACAAACTAGTGAATGAATGAAACGAATTTTAAAAATCCCTTTCTATTCCACCTCTCATCAGCTAAGTCTAGAGTAGAGGGTCCAAGCAGTCCACCTGTGAGAGGAAGGTGTTTTGTTTTGTTCTTAAAGCAAAAGAAGGGGAGGAAGCTGGGCGGTATGGCGCACACCTTTAATCCCAGCACTTGGGAGGGAGACGGATTTCTTTGTTCGAGGCCAGCCTGGTCTACAGAGTGAGTTCCAGGACAGCCAGGGCTACACAGAGAAACCTTGTCTCGAAAAAACAAAAAAAAAAAAACAACAAGAAGGGGAGGATGTAGGAAAGCCAATGGAAGAAGGAAGAAAGTTGTATCCTGGAATCAATTAAATAGAGGTATTTATTTACTCTGCACAGGAATTGACAAGTTTGCATATACACTGTTATTTTACCAATCTGGAAATTCTCCTATATTGTTCATCTTTTATTGGATAGCTTCTAATTCTTCTAATACCTTCAAACTACCTTTAGTTTTGTCCAATTTTGCTATAAACTATTTGTCATTATTTTATATTTCAGTTCTAGAAAATGGCTTTTACATCTGAAAGCATTTGTACTCATCTTTGCTAGTAGTGACATACTAGATTTAGTCTCTAACAATTCTATTTGAAGTATTTGAAGTCTCTGGTTGACATGTTTTAATAAGAAAACTAAACTAAAGGGGCCAGCAATAAGACTCAACAAGTAAGGAAGGACTCTTACCACCAAAGCCTGACAATCTTCATTTGATCCCTAGAATTCACATGCTTTTAAGAACCAACTCCTCTAACCTCCATATATGCACACACATGAATACAGATACTAATGTAAATAAGCAAATAAACAAAGTGGGAAAGGATAATAATTTAAGGAAGTAGTTTGAGAGCTCAAGTTTCTTTCACTAGTCAGATCTGTATTTGTTGTTGTTAGGTGCATAGGGATATTAGCAGTTTGTGAGCATCTTAACTCAAGTATAGAGTTTGAATTTCTAAGCCACTTCACTGACATAAGTCAATCTTCAGGTTTACAAGTAGTGTATCTAATTCTCCCACATTTCATTGGCCTTGTACTTCATTCTTCCTCCATTCTAAACTACTTCTGAATTAGTATTACAGACTGGCAGGACTGGCTTATATTCTCCAGATTCATAGCCTCTCTTGAGCCTTCCTATCCAATTTTATATTACAAAATCTTTGATACCCTATTTTTTTTAAAGTTGTTTCAGTATCCATCTAACCATCCCTGTTACCTTTAGGGGAAGAGCCCAAATTACTACAATCTGCCCAAATCTCCTGTATTCTCTCTCATGAAAAGATTTACTTTTACACTTCTTCTACCTAATCTTTGCTGCCAATTTAACTGTTACTACACACATTAGAACAGTATTTTCCTAATCTAACCTCAATTAATAAATAAAACTACTTTTGCTTAAAAACTTCCTAATTAAGCTGAGTGTGATGGTGCAGGCCTTTATTCCCAGCACTCAGGAGGCAGAGGCAGGAAGATATCTGTAAGTCTGAGGCCAGCCTGGTCTACAGATTGAGTTCCAGAATAGCCAGGGCTACACAGAGAAACCCTGTCTCGAAAAACAAATATTTTCCCTTCTCTTTCTTCAGCAACGAAGTACTGCTGAGCATGTATTAACCTGATTCTACCAGAAATGAATGAGTCTCATGGTATCCTGTCCTCTCTACCCCAACAAATGCCACTCAACAACAAAGCTTTCATACCCAAATCAGAAATGCTCTGTATATTCCCAAACAACGTTAACTACTGTTAGGGAGGAGACTGCTGTGTTTGCCCTCTGAATACCACACCACCTTAACCTGTATTTCAGACATAACTTATGTTTTCAAAAGTTATTATAATTTATGAAGTCTTGAGAAAGCAGATAAACTAGGAACAACAAAAAAAGAAAAAAGGAAAACCTATCTGGCAGGGGATTTTGTTATTTTGTGTTTTGTTTTGAATCAGGGTCTTTAAAGGTAGTCCAAGCTGGCCTTGGATTCTTAATCTTTCTGCCTTAGACTTCCAAGTGCTGCCATTACAGGCATGCACCATCACTTCAGATATAAAGTAACTAGTAGACAAGATTGCTTCAAGATCGTATGTCTAATAAGTAGAGCAACAGAAATTCAATGTTTACACTACAGTGTGATTAGACACTTAATCTATTTAAATCTACGACTGCCCCAAATAACTGAACAGGAACAAACAATAACAACTGCAAAAAGAAAACCTATGTTATTATAAAAGAATGATGAATGTCATTACACAAGCAAGGTTTCTGAAAAACCAAATTCATTTTCACATTCAACAAGTTATTATAAAGCATATGACACAGAAACAGATAAAGAAGCACATAATCACCAACTTTACACTGAACTTCTTCACTAAATTATTATTAGTATTTCATAACAAAAATCACAAAGCCTTTTCAAACACAGTCAGAAAAGGGTAACATCATTCTTAAGTGCCCTTTTCTTTCATTTACTCCTAAGAAGTAGTAAGCTTCAGAACAACTACAGAACTTGGGAAAGATCAGGAAGTGGTAGCATACAACTAGAGCCCTCGGACCTGAACCCATAAATTTGAGAGTAGCATGGATAAACAGCAAGATCATACCTCAAAAAACCCTGCATTTCTTTTCACCTTACACATACCAGCTAATTCATTAACACCCATTTCATACCAACTGAAATGATTTAAAGTTTACAAAGTAGTCATTATGAATCTGACAGGACATGGTGGTGGTGGTGGTGGTGGTGGTGGACCCACAAAGACTTTTATTTATTTCCAACTCTAAAAGGAACTCCATTTTTTTGTTTTGTTTGCTTTGTTAAAAAAAATTGATTGATTGATTGATTGATTGACTGACTGATTGATTTTACATGGTTGCTGTTTTCAGACACACCAGAAGGCATTGGATCATATTACACATGGTTGTGAGCCACCACATGGTTGCTGGGAATTGAGCTCAGGATCTCTGGAAAAGCAGTCAGTGCTCTTAACTGCTGAGCCATCTTATCTCTCCAGCCCATTTTGGTGGTTTGTTTCTAAATTAATTCTGTAAGAATTAATACATAACTTACATTCATGTCACAATTTTAATGAAGTTCTATTTCAGAGAAGAAAGCCTGTAAACAGTGGACTGACTAAAATATTTTCTAGAGCAGTAAGATGGTGTGATGGGTTAAGATACTAGCAGCTTCAGTTACTTGACAACTTCTGGAATCCCACAAGGTCAGTCCTTGGAACTCACAGTCACTTGCTCAGACCTAACTTACCTTCCTAGTTTTTCCTGTTCTTCAAAGCCCAACCTAAGCATCACCTCAAAGATAAAGTCAGTGTCTAGAAATTATTAAAGAATTTTAAATTACATTATTTCTGTGTATGCACATGTAAGCACACCACAATACATCTGTGGAGGTCAGGACAACTTGCAGGCATTTTGGTTTTTTTCTTCTTCCAAGGTTCAAACTCAGGTCATTGGAACATATGCCAAGTGCTTTTTACCTGTTGAGCTAGCTTGCGAGTTCCCATTTAAAGCTTTTATTCTATTTAGATACAATATGAAAACAGACATCATAAGGCAGAGTAGAAAGCTTAGAGAAGAAATTTTAGACTTGTCAAGAAAGGAAAGGTTTGTTCCCTCCTTTCTCTGGGGAACTCATTCAGCACAGTCATTAAAAAACTTAGTACTTAAAAGAAGGTTCAAGAGGAAATTCAACAGATAAAGAGATAGATAACCATCTTTCAGATGCTGCAATACTCCTCTCAGCGCCCAATATTGACACAATCGAGCAGTAAACACTGTGCCCCAGACAGCAACCAGGCCTCCACCTCCACTTTAATAGTGCTTCTGGTATCTAACTGGTGGCACAGCCTTCATATCTGATTCTCAGTCTTTAAAGGAAATACTTTTAGGAGGGGCAGACCTGCTCTCAACTGCGAAATCAAACACCTGGCTTGTTTCTCAATGTCTTTTCCACTTTACCATTTAAAACTTGTTTTAAACTGCTAACTCTACCAGAAAAGGAAGAGGTTTAAGATCTGAAGTAAAGGAAGCAACAGCACATAAGAACCACTGCGGATCGATAACAAGGCTGTGGCTGCGGCTCTGATTCTGCTTTGTTTCATGCAGAGGAGCATGAGAAAAACCGAGAGAATGCAAACATCCCTATTTAAACTACTGCTATTAAACAGAGAGAAAGTCACAGGCAGTGGACACAGGCAGGCAGGCACACACTGGGCGTAGGGGGGAGAAACATGACACAGACACACAGAGTCTCAGAGACAGACAGAGACTAGGCAATTAGTGTGTAGCTCAGTGACAGAGCATCTGCTTGGTATACACATGCCTCCTGGGCCTGATCCCCAGCACAACAAAGACGACTAAAGAAGAAAAAAGTTTGAGAAGCTGCTTAAGAACAGGAGACAATAAAATCAGAATCAGCTTCTACACCCTTTACCCAAAGTTTCTAACTTTAAAGAATAAATTACATTTATTTTTAGGATGTGGTAAATTAGTTTAACTGTAAACTAAGAAGAATGGGGGTAAATAAGAATTATAAATGCTAGCCGGGCGGTGGTGGCGCATGCCTTTGATCCCAGCACTTGGGAAGCAGAGGCAGGCGGATTTCTGAGTTCGAGGCCAGCCGAGGCCAGCCGAGGCCAGCCTGGTCTACTGAGTGAGTTCCAGGACAGCCAGGATTACACAGAGAAACCTTGTCTGGAAAAAAAAAACAAAAAACAACAAAAAAAAAAGAATTATAAATGCTGTTTCTCCTCCAGTACCATGAACTCACAGGTGTGTGATACAAAGATACACTGATATGACTTATTACATTATATTATTACATTACATTATAATTGTAATATTATATTATTACAGTAATATGAGGAAGAGAGCAGGAAAATTGAAAATATTTCACAATTTTGACAAAAATAATGTAAGTACATCAATATAAGCAAAATAACAACCTAAATAATTCAGTACTACCAAATAGGAAACAAGACTTAAAAATATGTATTTGCGTTGTGAGACCCTGTTTCAAAAATTAAAAGGGAGGGAGGGAAGGAATGAGGGAAGGGGGAAGGATGGAAGACTCAAATTTGGGTCCCAATATCCAAATCAGGTTATAGTCTTGTAATCACCTATAATTCCAACTCTAGGAGATCCAACCCCCTTTTCTGGTTTCCATGGGCACCTGCACTCAAGCATATACACATACACATAAATTTAAAAAACAATGTAACAGGCATTACTAACAATATTGCTCACATTTATAATGATTCTGTGTTACTAAAGCTCACCAGCCTATTTACAATACATGCTTTTTATTCACTGAGGATTCCAATGAAGGGAGGAACAGAAAGGATCTTGGGCACTGATATTTATTCTGTCTTTAGTTCTTAGATGATCAATAGACAATTTCTGTCAATAAGCTCCATACCCAGCCTTTTTTCAATGTTTAATTTGAAGCAGTAGTGGTATCCACTATTTGTATTTATGATCCTGTTTTGAAATTGGTTTCCTAACATGTTGCCAAGCCTGGCTTAAAACTTCTTGGCTAAAGTGATGATTCTTTACTGTGTTTTGGTACTAAATATAATTGTGATATAAATTACTAGTATTAATTTTTTAGTTTACTAAGAATTTTTACTTTTGCTAAATGTTGGTTAAATGCACAAGTTCACTAACTTTTATACTTATGTTTTGCTTTCTCTCCATTAATCTGCTGACGTATTAAGTATATAAACGCATTTTTCTTAATGATCTACTGCATTCCTAACAGTAATTACACACCAATAATTCATTCAGTTATTTAAACATCCATTAATTCAACAGCTATGTTTATAATAAACATGATTTTCTTATGCTATTGTTACCAAATTTTTATTATTATTTTGTCTTGGCTAACACTAATGATTTCCTATGTTTCTCCATATTCTAAGGTAGTTTTCATTAAGAATGAACAGTTCTTTGAAACTTTGTTAGAACTTGCCCATATAATCAATCATCTAATCCTTATATATATAGAGAGAGAGAAAAAACAGAATATTTCTCTCTATTCTATGATTCCATGATTATTGGCTTTCTCTATTTCTAAACCTTTTGGGGGAGGGGGTAGGCAACTAAGAGATTTTCATCTCTAAGGTTTTTTTTTTTGAGACAGGGTTTCTCTGTGTAGCCCTGGCTGTCCTGGAACTCACTCTGTAGACCAGGCTGGCCTCGAACTCAGAAATCCGCCTGCCTCTGCCTCCCAGGTGCTGGGATTAAAGGCGTGTGCCACCACCGCCCGGCCATCTCTAAGTTTTTAAAACTACTGGTAAAAAGTGCAATTATGCCCAATACCCCGGCCCCTTTGATTTTGTGTCAGTGTCTTTCACTCCATTTGTAGACCAGGCTGGCCTCAATCTCAAGAGATCCACATGCCTCTGCCTCCCAACTGCTAGGATTTAAAGGTGTGCAGCACCATGCACACTTCGTTTAAGTCCTAGAACAACATTAAGAGATAATGTTTGATTTGTACCTTTTCTTCTTTCTCCATCCCATCTACCAATAACTTATTTCTTATTTAAGAGTAGCTGTTGGACCCTGTCTCAAAAAACCAAAAAAAAAAAAAAAAAAAGTGTAGTTGTTGGTTCATAGCAAAAAGAAACATGCCGAGCTGGAGAAATGGATGGCTCAGTGGTTAAGAGCACTGACTGCTCTTCCAGAGGTCCTGAGTTCAATTCCCAGCAACTACATGGTGGGAATCCCAGCCATCTGTAATGGGATCTAATGCCCTCTTCTGGTGTGACTGAAGGTTGAACAGTGTACTCACATACATTAAATAAATTTTAGAAGGAAGAGGAAGGAAGGAAGGAAGGAAGGAAGGAAGGAAGGAAGGAAGGAAGGAAGGAAGGAGCCACCCTTCCCACATTCCTTTACAATCTACTATCAAAAGCCTACCAGAAAATGGTACATTCAAAGACCCTATACTGACATCACTCAGAGTCCACAATTTAGACTGCATGCTAAGAGAATGTTTTGTTTTGTAATAAACTGCCAGTCTTCCCAAGTCACTACACTATTTTCCATTCCCACCCGCAATGAATTGAGTGCTCCTACTGTTCTATATATTCTTCACCTGAAGTCAGTACTGTAAGTAGTTTAGAGTCTCACTCTTTTCACAGATGTGTAGTTGTATCCCCTTGTTTTAATATATATGGAGCATCAGATTTCACCTTATTGTGTAAGGGTATTTTGTCTGTCTGTATGCCTGTGCACCACACTGTTGCAGTGTCCACAGAGGCCAGAAAATAGCATCCCTGGAACTGAGTTACAAATGGTTGTGAGCTACCACTTGAGTTCTGGGAATTGAACCTGGGTCCTCTGGAAGAGCACCCAATGAATGTTTTTAAGCACTGCACCATATTTCCAGGCCTCATGTTAAACATCTTTAAATATGTTTATTGTCCATCACAGACATCCATGTCTGTTAAAGTTACCAGCCCTTCCCTCTCTACTTCCTTCCCTTATTTTTGGGGATCAGGCTAGATATAAAGCACAGACTGGTCTAGAACTCACTAATAACCAGCCCTCTGAAGCTTAATCCTCCTGCTTCAACCTCCCAACTGACAGGATCATGTGCATGTGCCAATAATGCCTGGCTCTTCTTTTTTTTTTTTTTTTCATTTTCCTTTGGAGACAAAGTTTTGGCTGGCCTAGAACTCACTATGTAGACTAGGCTGGCCTTGAACTCAAGAGATTTGCCTGCCTTAGTCTCTCATGTGCTGGAATTAAAGGTGTTGTGCTACCATGCCAGCACTTAGCCAGCTTTTAATCAGGTCTGTTAAGAGTTCTAAGAGTTCTTTGTGTATCTAAGAGTTCTTTCTTTAACAGCTGTCCTCAGATCACTACAAACCCACGGCCATACACATGCATGCATGCACGCTTGCCCTCAAAAAGATTTTTTTTACAGATCAGGGAGGTAGAGACGAAGAAACAGCACCAGCAACTGCTTACTAAAAAAAAATCAATTATCATCAACTTATCAAGATGAGGGGTAAAGAGAAAAGGATAGCAAAGAACAAATATGTTAATGTTCAAGTCATATAGAAAGTGAATACAGACATTGGACCTAGTTTAAACTTAGTTTTACATCTGTCATGTAAAAACTGACTATAAGGAAAACTGAAACACAAAACATGGATGCTACTAGAGAATAACAAAAGAAATATCCAATAATGCCAACAGAATAAACAAACAGAAAATATGGGAGAGTGCAACTTAAAATAGCAATAGCTAAATCTAAACAGAAATTATTATAAATACTTAGAATTTTTATTTTTTTTTAAAAAAATCACCTACATGTTATTTGAAAAGTTGTATCTAAAAGCAAATAATACATGATGGGTGAATATTTAGAATTAGAAAGTACACAAAATGCTTTTAAAATGAAGCGTAACAATGCTAATATCAGACAACACAGAATATAGTGTAAACATCACTAGAGGAGACAAAGAATTTTATAGCAATTTGTATACATGCCAGGTTTCAAATCTACACTGAGATACATTCTCAACCCTACACAGAAAAATAGTGTTTAAAGGGGCTGGAGAGATAATTCAGTGGGTAAGGAACTTGCTGCTCTTGCAGAGGAGCCAAGTTCAGGTCCCAGAACCCATATTGGACATTATCTGTACCTCTAGCTTCAGGGACCCCACCATTTCTGGCCCCAAGGGTACCTGCACTTATATGCACAGATACATAGGCATACACACAAATTAAAATGAAATAAATTTTTTTTTTACAGTATGATTCAATTAAAAAAATCTTTAGGTTCCCAACAGTTTGTCAGAAATTTTTGTTCTGTTTTGTTTTGAGACAGGGGCTTTCTATGTAGCCCTGGCTGGCTATCAGAACTACAACTGCCTGCCCCTGACTGCTTGGGTTAAAGGTCTGCGTCACCTCTGCCCAGCTAGAGACCTGGGTTTGTTGTATGTTTAAATCCACATCACACTTATGTACAACATTTAATTGGAAATGTTTTTAGCAGGGTTACAAAAGAAAACCCCAACACGATAACGTAAATTGAAAACGTTTTGTTAGGAGAGGTGTGAAATAAGCCTGAAAGTAAATGTCAATAAAATCAAGAACACTGATATCAGTAAAGATAACAGTATCAGGGTAGTCAAAGAAGAATTTATCCTTCAGAAACACAGGGAAAGTTGAATGTAACATGCTTAACACGAGTTTTAGGGACCAACAAACATGTTCAGGGCTTTGTATTATAAAATTGAGTTGAAGAACTTAACTCTCAAAATGTTAAGTTATTAAATAAGTGGGGGCAATAGTTTCTAGTCCTAAAAACTAGCAGGAGATAATTCATGTTGGCACATGTCTTTAGTTTCATCAGAGACAGTGACAATAGCAGAGGCAGAGGCAGGGAGATCTATATGAGTCTGCGGCCAGTCTGCTCTACATATAGAGAGTTATATAGCCAAAGCCAGCCAGAGCTGCAGTAAGACTGTCTAAAAACCAACCAACCAACCAACCAAAACAGACAAACTACCAGAAGCATAACATCAAATAATATCTAACAGAAAGTACTCAATAATGGAGTTACTATTAAATTATAATTCAGATACAAGGTATGAAAGAAGTTATATTTCCAATATCACTTAATATCTGACTTAAACAGCTTTTTGAATATGAATTCAAATGGGAAAATGGTTCCACTCATTTCTCACTTCTCATTTCCTAGCAAGCTGCAATTTTTCCAATTCAGATTGTTAGTAAGCTGGTAAGCATAAAAGGAAGCTGTTATCCTGACAACTGCCATCAAATATCCAATCTAATGAACCCAGGGGGTGATCAATACTGTCAATCTCCATACCAGTAACTTTTACTCTTCTAAAACTAGACCGATTTTAGAGGTAAACTTTATAAAAACAAACATCCAACAGAACAGAACCCTTCTCTAAAATCAGAGAAGCAAGCTAAGCATCTAGTTTGACAGCTTGGAGATCTAACCAATTTCTTTCATTTTTATTGAATAAATGTCATTTATATGACTAATACAGATTTAACATTCATAAATAGTATATCTTAAGTAATTAATAAGGAGATCTTATATGTTCCAAGAAAGTTTTTAAGTGCTTTTTAAAATGTATTTTTAGTTTGTGATTTTCAAGAAAGATTTATCTAATAAGCGGAAATAAAGCCTTCATTTCATTTCCAAAATAAAGCAGAATTTAACCTGATTTTCCTAAACACTAAGTTCACTGTAAATTTTTCAATACAAGAAATTATAGCAATTATTACTTACACACTGGTTTGCTTACATGCATACTGTTATATAAATCCATTCTTGCTCATAAATTCAATTCAGTGGGTTTTCTCTGTTACTTCTAAGTACAAAGCTAACAATATAATTTCTTACCTTTCCATTAGCTTCTCTTTATCCCAATTGAAGTGGCTAAGGAGTATTCTCGTGATAGTTGCTGGATTCTGAAGGAGGGGGAAAAAAAACATTTTAAAGTAATTGTATCTCACTGATTTTTAGTATGTGTGTGTTTTCTGTGTAATCCAGGCTGGCCTTGAATTCACTATTCTCTTGCTCCCGAATCCTAGGTGCTGGAATTGTTTACATGCAAAAAACCCAGCTATTTCACAGACATGTAAAAAAAAATTGCAGGCTAGATTTCAAGTTCCCTAATAATGCATCCAAGTTTTCTGTCCTAATATATTTCTTTTCTGTGCCACTGTTGAAGCACAAAAGTACTGCTGTACCACTAAGTCCCATCCAAAATACCCTTTCCTAGATATTTATGTTCCAAAGGAGACACAAATTTTTAGTTGTATGATCAAGATTATTTAAATAGAACTTTTATAATAGTTCATCCTTTATAGGGTTCAAAATAAGCCAAAAAGAAAGAAAATGGCAAAGTAAAGACTATATTAAGCCAAGTGAGGTCACCTAGACCTATAATCTCAGCACACAGTAAGCTGAGGGGAAAGGCCAGTCCATACTATATAACAAGACCCTATCTTGAAAAGCAAGTCAAAAATATAGGCATTTATTAAAAGTAATTTGTTGCACGGAGTATCTAACAGACTACCACAACAGCACTCTAATGGAATTAATAAAATTTGTAAGCCCATATGAACCAAACAGTTCAAAGGAATTCAAAGTTAGCATATTTTAGATATACTAAACCACAGAATATCTGTATCATGTAATAATACAGTATGTATCTATTCTTGGGGTGCTCTTTCATATTAGGTTATTTATAGAAGGAAAAGTTAAAACTCTGAAATAAAGTTTGCTGCTGTCACAAATATCCCCATTTCTCAAGCTTAACTATTTGAGCACACGTCTTTAAAATTTATAACAATGAGGCATGGTGTGGTAGCTCACCTGTAATCTCAACATTTGGGACGGTAAAGCAGGAATACTGAGTTCCAGGTTAGTTTGTGCCACACAGAATGAGGCCCTGTCTCAAAAGCAGAAACTCCCTGGGGCCTCCATAGGAGATCAGGGAAAGCTCCTTGTTCCAAGGTCTGAGCTCATAACCCTGCAGGAAGCAAAGCTTCAACATGGGTCTGTTTATGTCAAAGAACATCTCAAAATTACCTCTATAGCCTAAATACGCTCCCTTTTTCACTGTGGTTAATAATGGTTTTAAGTATTGATTTAAAATAATCTAATAAAAGTGTCATTAACAATTAAAAAAAAATGCTTTGGGGGCTGGAGAGATAGCTCAGCTGGTTAAGAGCACTGACTGCTCTTCCAGAGGTCCTTGAGTTCAATTCCCAGTAACCACAGGGTGGCTCGAAAAGGTTGTAATGAGATCCATGCTCTCTTCTGGTGTGTCTGAAGACAGCTACAGTGTACTCAAAACATAAATAAATAAATCCTTAAAAAAGAAAAAAATAGCTAAGTGCCGGTGTGGTGCACGCCTTTAGTCCCAGCACTTGGGAGGCAGAGGCAGTGGTTTTTCTGAGTTTTGAGGCCAGCTGGTGTGCTATTAAGAGTGAGTTCCAGGACAGCCAGGACTACACAGAAGAAACCCTGTCTCGAAAAAACCTAATAAAGTCAAATCAAAGCTAGAACTGTCTTTACTGTCCCTTCCACTATACCATGTAGCAGAACCAGAAGGAACATTACTGATCCATAGACTAACTAGGAGTTCCTGTAGTAACAGCCTTTACAATTCCAAGACGGAGGAAAGGTAAAGTCAGTCAGAAACAAGGAACACTAGGAACTTCCATGAGGAACTAAAAAAAGGTCTGTATTTAGAATGTCACATAAAAGTAATCATCTATACAGAGACCCATTAGCTGTGGGTATGTATGGTCCAAGATCCCAGTAGATGTATGAAACTGCAGACAATGGAAAGTCTAAAATACTGGTACTGGAATTACTTCAGTTGATGATGAACGCCCACCCAAATGGGCTAAAGTAACACAAACCCTAACACTGAAACTGGTTACTAGGTTGTGGGTTATTGCTGTGACAAACAGAACTGATCAGTGTTTTGTAGAAGATTGTGGTGACATCTGAACTTTGATTGTTTGGTGTTTCTATAACTGTGAAACTCCAGGATCAAAAGCAAAGGAAGAAAAGAATTTATTCCACCTCACAGTTCATCATCTTCAGAAGTCAAGACAGGTGTTCAAGACAGGAACCTGGAGCTGATGCACAGGCCAAAGAGGAATGCTGCTTACTTTACTGGCTGTGCCCCATAACTTGCTCAGCCTACTTTCCTATAGCATCCAGGACCACCAAGTCAGGAGTGGATGGAGCTTCTCACAAGTCAGCTGGGCCCTTCCACATAAATCAATTAATCAAAAGAAAAATGCACCACAGACTTTGTCCACAGGCCAATTTAGCTGCACATTTCCTCAGTTGAAGTTCCCTCTTCCTGAATAACTCTAGTTCGTAAAAAACTGACATAAAACTAGCCAGCAGTCTGGAAAAGCCACTCAGTACTCAGAATTCAGTGGGCTGTTCTGTAGGAGCTTAGAAGATAAGACTGCTCAGAGTTGTGCAGACAACAGAATAGAAACCTTGCTTGTGAAGTTTCAGAGGGAAGTTTTGAGTCCCTTCAGGACAGGCTGGGCAGTGTCACCCATGCCTTTAATACGTGCACTCAGGAGGCAGAGACTAGGGCTGGAGGATTTCTGAATTTAAGGCCAGCCTGGTATGTATGGCAAATTCCAAGACAGCTAATACTACACAGAAAGCCCTTAACTTTATCAGAGCCAACTGAAATTGAATTAACATCTGTGCTTTAACAGGAGCTTTAGAATCAGCTGTGATTAACAAGAGACCAGATCACTAAAGTGAAAACCTTTGCTTGGATAATAAAATTGATAATGGTCAGCTGAGGGTTAACAATCAGCTGTGATTAAGATGACACAAGGATCACTGAGGTGAAATCATCTGGGAAATGTTTCCTCAGAATCAGCACACAGAAGGTGTGGTCCAGAGGGGGCCAAGCATTTACTGTGATTTTCCACCTTCAGCCTTCAGAGTAGCTGGGAGAACTTCACTCTGGCAGAACATGGTAATGCGTAAGCATTTCCCAGGTGGTACTGATTTTGAAGACATGAGGAATCATGCAGAGACGAGGTCTGCCACCATGTGGCAAGGCCAGAGTCTCTCAAGAGAGCCCAGGAAAGGTCAGCCCAGCAACAGCAGAACCCCAACATTATAGAGATGCTGGTACCATGGGACAATCACAAGCACAACAGCAGTGAAGTGAAGCCAGTCTGAGCCTAGGAAAGAAGCTGCTTGTGTTGCCAACAGCAGAGCTGGAGAACTAAAAGCCCTAGGGAGCCAGAAGATCATTACTGAATCCTCAATGGACTTGGGTTTTGCCTCGATTTTAACTGTGCCTGGATTCTTCTTCCCTCTTGGATGAATTATTTAGCTTATTTTTTCACAAGTATCACAGTTAAGACATTTTAGAATTTTAGAGAAACTAAATATTTTAGAGAAACTCGATGTTTAAGAGACTGATGTTTAGTATTTGTTTTATTTTTTTTTTTTTGGGGTTTTTTAAAATCAGAGTCTCATTGTATGACAGGCTGGCCTCAACTCGAGCACAATGTCTGCCTTGCTAAGATATAAATGTACCCACCATACCCAAACTGATGTTTTAATGGGAGTGGAACTTTTAAAGTAAATAAATTTCTACTCATTGCTTTTAGTCATGGTTTTTACACAGCAGGAATAACAGACTTATGCATTGATGTAGTATATGACCCAATTGGGGGGGAGAGCAAATGTGCAGGAGCAACTAACAGAGGACCAGATGAACTCTTAAAGTCCAGTGGATTGTATGGGGGGGAAGGTAAAGAACCACAAACAAATGGTAGTGAAGCTGGGCCTGGAGAGCAAACCTATAAACCAGCTATCAGGAGGCTATAGGTCACAGTTAAATGCAGTCTGGGCAAATAAAAGAATATTTTTTTTTTTTTAGACAGGTTTGTTGGTAGTGGGCTGTCCATGAACATCACATCTGTAGACGGGCTGGCCTGAAGCTCAAAATCGCTCCATGCCTCCCAGGTGGGATTAAAGCGTGGCCAAATAAAAAGATTTTTAAAAGGGCTAGAATGTACCTCAGTGGTAATATGCCTCCCCACAATATAACAGTCCCTAACTCCAATCTCCAGCACTGCAAATTCAGACAGACAGTCGGAAGGATGTAAGATAGTGTTGAATATCCCATTAGGTGTTGCCCTGCTTTAACCCAGCATTGTGCAAGAGAGTAAGGCAATAGGCGACTTTGATTCGAGGCACACTAGGTTACAGGACATGCTTCCAGAAGAACACCTACACAAAAACCACTGGTCCTGATCAAACCAAAAATAAAAGAGAAAACAAATACCCAAGACCTTTAAAGCCAACATGTGTAAAGAAATTACTGCTATATCATGACTGAAGCTTGCAGTTATAGTCACATAGATGATTTTACTAATACAAATAATTTATCAACTCAAAACTATAAACTTATTCTAGATCATACAATCATCAAGAATTTAGAGGCAAATGAAGACCTACAGATTAAGAGCACAACCAGTAAGTTCTGTGTTCAAATTGAGCAACAACATGGGTCACAACCTTTAACTGGATACTTGTCTCTCATTTTGTCATCTCAAGACAGCTACATGTAATTCATTACATAAAATAAATCATTAATTTTTTATTTGGTTTTGAGACAGGGTTTCATGAGTAGCCCGAGTGTCCTGATTCATTCAGAACCAGGTGGCCTCAACTCTCGAAATCCGCCTGCCTCTGCCTCTCAGTCTGGATTAAAGCTCGCACTCACTCATAAAATAAATCTTTAAAAAAAAAAAAAAAGAATTTTAGGGGCCAGTCAGATGGCTCATCAGGGTAAAGGTACTTGCCTCCACACTTGATTTGAGTTCCATCCCCAGAACTCATGTGGTGGAAGGAGAAAACTAACTCTCAAACATTACCACCTTCTGACTTACCGAGACAGACAGACAGACAACATACACACACACTCTTTAACTTGGTACAATTTCTATCTCTTTTTCTCCTGAATTCTTAAAAGCACAAAACTGTCAAACCAAAAATTGTTAACACTTCAAGGGAAGAGTTAATCTATATAGAAAACAAAGAGAAAAGTAAAGATATTATTCCAATCACATCAAAATTCCATTAAAAAATAATAAACCAGGGACTGAAGAGATGGCTCAGCTGTTAAGAGCACTAGCACTGATTGCTCTTCCAGAGGTCCTGTGTTCAATCCACAACCACACAGTGGCTCACAACCATCTATAATGGGATCCGATGCCCTCTTGTGTGCCTAGAGAGTGACAATGTTCTCACACACATAAAATAAAGAAATAAATCTTAAAATAATAATTAATAAACAACCAGAGCTGGGTGTGGTAGCACACCTCTTTAGCCCAAGCACTCAGGAAGCAGAAGCAGGCAGATTTACTTGAGTTTGGAGCTATGCCTGATCTACAAATTGAGTTCTAGGGCAGCCAGCGCTATAGATAGGTAGATGGATAAACCAAAATGGTGATTGTTTCTGTAATCACAGCACTGGGAGAGGAGTAGGCAATAGGAATAGAAGTTCAAGGCCAAACTCGGCTACATGAGACTATCTCAAATCCCTTACTCCAAACTAACAAAGAAAAGTAATAAATCTGCTTTGTTTTCTTTTGAAACAGGGTATGACTTAGATCCAGCTGGTCTTAAATGTGCTACTATATAAAAATCAAAATTATAAAATTAATAGAGAAAATATTTGTGATCTTGAGTTAGGCAAATAGTTGTTAGACCAACATCCAAAGCACAATCCTTAAGACTAAAGTGATCAGCCGGGCGGTGATGGCGCACGCCTTTAATCCCAGCACTTGGGAGGCAGAGGGAGGTGGATTTCTGAGTTCGAGGCCAGCCTGGTCTACAGAGTGAGTTCCAGGACAGCCAGGACTACACAGAGAAACCCTGTCTAAATAGATAGATAGATAGATAGATAGATAGATAGATAGATAGATAGATAGATAGATAGATAGGGAAAAAAAAAGACTAAAGTGATCAATCTGGAATTCATCAAAACTCAAGACACTGTTTATCTGAGTATTATGGCTTTACACTGTAATCCCAACATCTAAGAGACTAAGACAGGAAGATAACCACTAAATTGAGGTCAGTCTGTATATGTAGATAGTATCAAGTTAGCCTGGGCTGCAGAGTGAGATGAAGAAGGATTGAGAAAGAGAAGGAGGAGGAAGAAGAAGAATATGACGATGAAGACAACATCCATGAATAAAAAGATGCACTAGAAAGGGATATTTGCAAAAAGGATATAATAAGCTGTAATCTCAATCTTTCATTCTGACAAAAAGAACTTACAAAATTCCCATTTGAATATTCATTTCTAAGCTATCCCAAAGTAAAAGAAAGGCAAAGATAAAGGTGAAAGTTAAAAGGAATGTCCTCTGCACTGTGATGATTCCCTGAAGATCTTTCCTTCAGATTACTTTCACTATTTTTAGGGATTTAAATCAAATTTAATGCTTAACTGACTGTACTAATGTAGGAGATCCATAGCATTTTGAAACCTTGCTGAAATGTGCACACAAACTAAATGTGATCCTGATGCACCAGCACTTGTAAACACACCTGGTCCCAATGGTTCTTCACCTGTCCATGAAGAAAATGGCTGTCATTTCAAGTTTGGAAGATCAAAGATTTCAACCTCTAGAAAAAAGCCTTGAGGACTCAGAAGATGGCTTCAGTGGACAATACAGTAGGCTAATGAGGATCTCAGTTTGATTCTAGCACCAACAGAAAAACAAGCATGATCATGCACTGTAGGACACAGATTATCGAGAGCTTAATGGACAACCAGTCTAGACCAAAAACTTCAAGCCTTATATTCAGACGATAAAGCAGACACTTGACAACCATCTTTTAGTCTTTGAGTGACCAGATGTATGTAACACACACACACACACACACACACAGAAAAATGTCATAAGTTTAACCAATAAGTAAGATGTTTCTACTGGGGCTGTAGAGATGACTCAATAAGAGTACTTGTTGCTCTTCCAGAAGACATGGGTTTAGTTCCCAAAACCCACAAGGCAGCTTACAATGCCAGTCTGTAGCCCCAGTTCCAGTGGACCAAATGCCCTCTTCTGGCATACATGTCAAAAACTTAAAATTAAGAAAAAAAATATCTACAAAGAGACATCAGTGCTATCAATCTATAAATCAATGTATAATAAGTAATTTCTTAGCAGGCGGTGGTGGGACATCCTCTTAATCCCAACACTCAGAAGGCAGAAGCAGGCAACTGTTTTAGCTGGAGGACAGCCTGGTCTACATAGTGAACTCCAGAAAAGCCAGGGCTATATAGTTTAAAAGCAAAACAACTAAAACCAAACAAATAACACACTCTAGTGGTGACTGAAGTAAGATAAAGATTTAAAACTTTAGTCCATCGAGATAGTTCAGCAGGTAAAGGCATCTATTGCCAAAACCTACAAACTTAAATTTGGTCCCCAGGATCACAAAGTGGAAAAAGAGCCGACTCCTTCATGTTGTTGAAGCCAGAACACATACACAACTTTTCTAATTGTATTAAAATTTTTTAAAAATTTGGACATTATAATATTATTAGTTATAAAACTATGCGTGTATTAAGTAAAATAATCCAAAACAGTTATTTGATTGAATAATATTTGGTGATTTAAAAAAAAAAAAAAAACACCCTAAAAATATATAGTGGCTATATGCCATGTATTCCCTTGCCATGAATCTTTTTTGAAAAAAATTTTTATGTATATACTTACGTAAGACTATGTGAGTATATGCAAACTGCATAGCTTTGGGAACTCTCAAAGGCCAGAAAAAGAGTATCGAATCCTCTAGGACTGGATTATGACTGCTAGGAACAGAATCCAGCTTCTCCTCAGTAAGAATAATGCTAAAATTCAACCACTTCTCCAGTCCTCATGAAAAAAAAAAAAAAAAAATGCCTGCTTGAGTTGGTGCATGTGTGCCAAGTGTGTGCAGAAGCCCATGGAGTTCCTAAGAGAGCACTGGATCCTCTGGAACTAGAGTTGTAGTTGGTTGTGAGTCACCATATAGATGCTGGGAACTAAACCCAGATCCTCTAAGAGCACCAAGTACTCTTAGCCACTGAATCATTTCTCAGTGATTTTAATTATTAAATTCTATATTATTATTTGCAATGGTAAGGATATTGGTTTTAAAATATATTTGTGAAAAGCTGGTATAGATACTGTGAAATTTTGTTATTAAATAAGTACTTGGAAACTAGATTGTAGCTTAATGGCAGCTTAAGAACTGACTTAGCAGGTGTAATTGGGAATGAAATAGATTTCCCCCACCATCTTTCTTCCCAACCAGACTCAGGACCTTGCACAAGCACCTCTACATTCCAAGCCTTAGAACCTCTCTTAGTAGGTCATCATCTTCAGAGGAAAAGTTTACTTACAAATTTTATGCTACTCAGTTCACTTTATGTTCAAGGTGATTTGGTTCTTTTTTCCAAAAATGATTTATTTTATTTACATGGGTACACTGTAACTGTCTTTAGATATACCTGAAGAAGGCATCAGATCCCATTACAGATGGTTGCTGGGAATTGAACTCAGGACCTCTGGAAGAGTAGTCGGTGCTCTTAACCACTGAGCCCTAGTTATTTGGTTCTTAATGATGAAATATAGAATGTTAAAATCTTGAGCTGTTCCTCTGGTATAAAGAAGACATTCATTTCTTAATTGTTTATAAATATACCCTGTTGATTAACACTCCCACTGGTATACAATTAAATTTTTATAGAGGAAATAAAAAAATTTTTTGAGACAAGGTTTTACTGTGTAGCCCTAGCTGTCCTGGGAACTGCTCTGTACACCAGGCTGCCTGTCTCTGCCTCCAGAACATTGGAACTGCCACCACACTCACTTTTGCTTTTAGTTTTTTGTTTGTTTGTTTGCTTGTTTGCTTGCTTAAAAGAACAGGGCCTCTCTGTAAGCCCTGGAACTAACTCACTATGTAGACCAGGTGGTTGTCCTGGACCTCAAAGAGATCCTCCTGCCTCTGCCTCCCCAGTGCCGGGATTAAAGCTGCACACCACTATGCCTGACTTCGGATTTGATTTCTAATCATGTAAAACAACCATTTTACTTTCTTTTGTTTCTTCTGTTTTCACATTCAATATATCTATCAACATCCTCGTGGATTTAGCAGTGTACTTCATGTACCTTCCCCTAGTCTTTCATGGAAAAGATCATAATATTTAAATGCCATCTAATTGTTTTTAAATTTAACTAACAAAGTCCAGGAGAGAAGAGAGGAAAGGAAAAACCTCAGAAGAAATAAAATGCCCCCCAAACTATGAACAAACACAAGATTTTACAGTTCTAAAAGTGCTAAAGGCCTTTCTAACACAATGAACTACAAGATTCACAAACTTCTCCTTGGAATACCAAGGACATAACCTAAAAAGAAAATCTCAGGAAGACATACAACCACCAGTTTATTGCTAACTGTATCAGCAACAATGAAGACAGAAGGCATTGTCTACCACAAAGATTCCAATCTATAGTTTCCTGTCTAGATAATCTCATAATCATGCTTCAAAGGACTTCAAACAATCAAGACACAATGACTAACATCTTTCAAAATTTTTAGATTAAGGATCTTAAACATTAAATCAAAGGCTCCAAGATCAAAGGTTCGAACAATGCTGAAAAGGGTTCAGCTGAAAATGCACGAAAGAAAGGGAAAGCAATGCTGTAGAAAAGGCTCCTAGTATAGTGCAGAGAAGATACAACTATCTGAATACCTGTTCACACTAGGTCCAGGGCATCTGACCGTTAGGTCTGTAAACAAAGTAGAGCCACAGGTATCACTCAGCATGAACAACAAACCCTGGATTCAAACCTAGCACAAACACGCAAAATAAGGAGTAAGAAGAAGCTAGAGAAAACTAAACTATTAAAAGCCCTGCCAGCCGGGCAGTGGTGGCTCACGCCTTTAATCCCAGCACTTAGGAGGCAGAGGCAGGTGGATTTCTGAGTTCGAGGTCAGCCTGGTCTACAGAGTGAGTTCCAGGACAGCCAGGACTACACAGAGAAACCCTGTCTCGAAAAACCAAAAACCAAAAAAAAAAAAAAAAAGCCCTGCCTACTCTTCTAGGACCCACGTTCAATTTTCAGCACCCATAGGGCAGCTCACAACTGTCTTTTAACTCCAGTCTGAGGGGATCTGATGCCCTCTTCTAGCCTCCACGAGCACTAGGAATGCATATGGTACACAAATATGCATGTAAACAAAGCACCCATATGCATAAAATAACTTTTAAAAAGTAGTAATAGCATAATATACTGCTTGAAATATCATTTGATGTAGTAATATCATTAAATATTTTTTAAACTATGAATGCATGTAATGGTATTGCTTAAACTCAAGCTAGGGCTAAGGATAGAGACTGTACACGTACACGTGTATATATACACACACATACACACACACACCTTTGCTAGTATAACACTTGCCTAACATGCACAAAGCCCTGGGTTCAATCCCCAACACTACATAAAACCAGACATAACAGTGCACATCTGAACTCCAAATCTGTACCTGCTTTATAATGGAGATAGAAGCAAGATTGGCTACAATTTGGAAGCCAGCTTAGAATACATGAGATGATGTCTCAAAAACAATTTATAAAATGCTGTTAAGACAAAGATTTTGATTTAAAAAGTAGCATTAAGTAGGATTTTCAAAGAGGATAGAAAAAAAAGTGGAAGAGATAATATGAAAAGGAAAGGCTGAGTGCCAAAGATGGAAAACAGAAACAAAGAGAAGTTTATATGCAACTCATTAGAAAATATGCTTTTTTTATTTATGGCCAGAAGCCACAAAATTTACCTTATTTGCTGTATTTACTTTCTGACTGAAGAAAAGAACTATGATAACTATCATACATTAATTAAGAATTTAGTTAAGTGGGGATGGAGACATGGCTCAGCAGTTAAAGATCGAGTCCTAGAACCTAAATATCAGCTCACAACCATCTATAACTCCAGTTCCAGTATGTAATCTATTTCTGGCCTCTGCTTGGACCAGGAAGACATACCGTAGGCAAAACACCAATACACATTTAAAAGAAGGTGGGGGACGGGGGGAGGAGTCATTCAGACAGGTATAAAGCCAAGCAGGGCGAAAGCAGTGATTTGTGCCTACAATTCCAACATTTGAGAGATAGGAGGACTAGGGACTCAAGGTCTTTCTTAGTTATACAGAAAAGTCAGGGTTTGTGTGTGTATATAAAGGAAATGAAATAAAATTTTGGATAAACATAAATTAAAAACAAGAAAAATTTTATCAGACTAATAAAAATCTGAAAATATCTAAGATCCATATAGAGAAACCAATATATATTAACACTGGTATAAAGAAACCATAACTTAAAAAAAAAATAATCTTTAGTCATAAAACTTATTAGAAAAAAACATTTTATATAACGAAATGACAAACAACTGGGCAAATGAAAAATCAATATACAGTGTACAGAAATAAAGAAATAGTGTGGTAATTAATATAATACTGTAATCTACAGTAAAAAATGTGCAGTAAATTTAATCCACAATAATCTACAGTATAGAGTTAAACAAAAACAATCTGCAGAAATAAGATGGTATTTGAACAAAAAGAGTAAGCGCAAGTGTGACTCCTTGTATTTTCTTCCTAAATCACTCAGTTCTGAATTAAATGCACTGACAGGACTGGGGGTAAAGCTTGGTGGGGGAGCACCTGCCTCCCATGCATGACAGAGTCAATCACCAGGACTGAAAAAAAAAAATTCATTAAAACAGAACTGGAGTCTAAAGTTAAGTAAAATTAAGGAAATACTTTTTAAAAAATCATCATGGGTAATGATTTAATTAAAAGATTTTGTTTAAAAGTCTTTAGGAAATTCACAGCTTCATTCTTGAATCAATTTTCATAAGAACATAAACTAATCAAATTGTATCAAGTCGTCACAATTTTTTTCTTTCTTTTCTTTCCTTCTTTTTTTTTTTTTACATTTATTTATGGACAGAGAGCACTCATGTCAAAGGATAACTTTTGAGAAGGCAGTTTTCCCCTTTGACTCTATCAGTTCTAGAACTCAAACTCTGGTCATCAATCTGAGTGCCTCATGTCTTTATCCACTGAAATATCTCACCAGCACACAACATTCATTCTTATTCATGTAAATTAGCTGTACAAAGTAATGAACTTCAATGTACTATCTCCACACATTCACATGACGTATCTGGATTGGGTCTACCCCATACTGCCTCTTATCCCTCTCCCATACAGTGCCCTTATCATTCCCCACAGGCCATCCATCCTTCTGTTGTCAGATGTTTCCCCTTTCTAGGTTTCTTGCATAGTATGGGCTTTTGAAGAGAAAGATGAAAACATAATATTTAATGAAGCTAACATTTAATGAAGTTACATTTAATAATGGTAGAACCAGGATCAGATCCTAGGCTTCTAATATTCACAAGTTATTTGTATTTATTCTGCTTTGACCTATTAAGTCTGATGATTTTCAAGAAATCCTTTATTCATGATGAATGTTGCTTTCAATGTCCATATCATAAAGAGGTTAAAAATAAGGCTTATGATTTACTATGAAGTACCTAGATTACAATTGAAAGGGGATGAAGTATAAAATATAAAAACAAAAAAATTAACAAAGATGCAAAATAATACTATCTTAAATCCAAACTTTATTTTGCAACTCTTAATTCAAAACACTCTACGGTATGCCATAAAGCTTTACTTCAAAATGACTCCACACCAGATCTCCTCAATTAAGTTTATTACAATATTACTACTACCACTATGGAGCCTCTGGTACTAAACCTCACGTAAAAGACATTTAACATTTTTTAGCTTACAGTCATTTTGAAAACTAAACAATTTTCACTGAAGAGTGAAAACACATTTTTATCTACCTTTTTATCTGGGAAGTCATAAGAAGCAACAGTATTCATTTCTCTGGGAGGGCGGGGGGGGGGGGAAGCAAATCCTTTTCCTTTCAAAAACAAAAAAAGTACTGCAAATATCGTTATCACTCAACTATCCCTACATTTCTTTACAGCCAACTAAAACAATATAAGCAACCTTTCTGTACTATGTAGTTTATGGTTTTTGTTGGGAAGTATTTTGGAGTGCTGGGGACCATATCCAACACTGTATTCAAGGCAAGTATTGGAACTACATCCTTAGCCACAGGTAAAACTTAAGTTCCTAGAATTTATGGGTAACTTAGGCTTTAGAAAGCACTACAGAAAGGCTATTTTTCTTTCTTTCCTTCTGATATTTAAAAAGCAGCAGCAGAAATGATCAGGAGCTGTTACTGCAACTGTCATTAGTATTACAAATACTTAAGGAGAATCTGTTAAAATGTCTCAAAGACATCAACCAAAGGACAACTTGCAAGATGTACATTAGTTTTGTCATATACACAAGCAAAAAAAAAAAAAAAAAAACCAATCCATCCTTCCTGCTTCTCCTCAGTTTCCAAAATGAAAATCTATATAATTTCCCAAAAATCAGTCTAGTCTATGAATTAAGTTCATGTTAATATAATATCCGCCATTAAATCATCTTTAATCACTCAATATTTCTAACAAAGATGGTAGTAAATACCTATTTACCTATTAGTCTAAATGTCAAGTGGTGGCCCTTTATTTAAATACAACAAGAGTAAATTCAGTAGTTTTACAAAATACATACATGCTATGGACGTACCCCCAACTCCACAGAAATAAATCCATGCTCTTTACAAATAGTTTAAATTTGCTTTCCTAGAACAGGCTTTCCCATAAAAATGTATAGAATAAATGTTGGGCCTTTAAATAATGAAGTACTTGCTGCAGGTGTGTGTATGCACTTAATGATCCTTTAATGACTTGTCTTTTTAATGATTCTGTCCTACCTTTGCTGCTGCAGCCCGCCTGTCCTTTGCATCACTGAATTCAAACTTCTGGAAGTACCCAATATGCACTGTAACAGACAGATGGACAGATCAATGGGCCACAGCGGCAAAGGCCAGAGACACAGACTTGATAAATTAAGATCAAGGTATACCAAGGGGAGGGCAAAACTAGAAAAAGTATCTGCCTCTACCAGTCTATAGCAAAATTCTTGAACTTGATATCTGTAACCCTCCCATACTCAATAAATTATTCTCTTTGGTTTTCTTGTTTTTATCTAGTTTATTTTTTGAAATTGCACCTCATATAGCCCACATTAGTCTGACCCAACCCTGGTCCTCCTCTCCCCACTTCACCAGTACTGGGATTATAGGTGTGTGCCATCATTCTCAGTTTTATGCAGCACTGAGAACTGTACCCAGGACTTTGTACAAGTACTCTGCAACCTCAGCTACACTCCAGCCCCAAAGTATTTTTAATTACAAATTCTTTCTCACAAGTACAGTAAAATACCAATGTAACATGCAACAAAAATGCACAGTATTTTTAATGCCAAAAGTAGTTAACACATACAACAGGCATTTTTGTAACCTGCACGTTTTAAATAGAGATGAGTCTTCATACATAACCAATTAGCATATCTAAACTTTCTAACCAAAGCTAACCTACCAATTATCACATTCAGAAAACAACGCAACACTAATGTCCTCATAATTAGAGTATACTTAAAAATGACAGAATAAAACTTGTAATTCAGCATTTACCATTCTACATTTTGTTTTACTATATAAAATAGGACTGTTAGCACACCTACATAAGACTACTTTGAAGGCTCAACTATTGTATATGGTAGACATACCAAGGCCCATTACAATAATGAAGCATTTATATATAAAACCCTGAACTAGAATTTTTAAAAGTTTAGATGTTTTAAAAGCCTATAACTTTAGCCGGGCGGTGGTGGCGCACGACTTTAATCCCAGCACTTGGGAGGCAGAGGCAGGCGGATTTCTGAGTTCGAGGCCAGCCTGGTCTACAGAGTGAGTTCCAGGACAGCCTGGGCTACACAGAGAAACCCTGTCTCGAAAAACCAAAAAAAAAAAAAAAAAAAAAAAAAAAAAAAAAAAAGCCTATAACTTCAAATTCATAGTCGCATTTCAAGAGTCTTCTACTTAATACTTCAAAACGCCAACTAAGTCAGTCTAAGTATTACACTAATAGTTTCTAAAACCAGGAGCAGGTAAAGAAGGATGTTAACTCAAGTCCTGAAAAAAGTTTCACCTATGTTAAAACTCTACAGACTAACTAATAACTTCCTTGATTGTGGAGAACCCAACATTACAGACAAAAAAAAAAAAAAAAAAAAAAAAAAGCCAATTATCTCAGACAATCTTTTTTTTTTTTTTTTTTTTTTTTTGGTTTTTCGAGACAGGGTTTCTCTGTATAGCCCTGGCTGTCCTGGAACTCACTCTGTAGACCAGGCTGGCCTCGAACTCAGAAATCCGCCTGCCTCTGCCTCCCAAGTGCTGGGATTAAAGTCGTGCGCCACCACCGCCCGGCTATCTCAGACAATCTTAATAACCACTTATTAATAACCATCTCTTATCTGACCTAATATCCTTGACTATCAGGTAAAATCTTTAGAATGTATTAGATATGTGTAATTAGCAGACTACTAGTTTCCATCAATCTAAAAGCTAATACAGACAACATATGAATTCTATAGCATAGACTTCCCAGACTAGATTTAATTTGTCTACCCAAATTCCCCCATTAAAATATGGCAAACACAATGGCTTGGGACATTCTTTTATTATGACAATAAAAAGTTCTCATAACCATTTCCACAGTAGAACCTGTCATTCACAGTCACCTGAATCCATAATCCTTCATTCTCAGTTTAGACTCTCTCCAGAGCAAGACAATAACCAAATACAATACATGATCTTTGCCTTAAAAATATGAAGGGACTAAGGTGGTGGCTACAGAAAGAAGGCTTGCCTAGTTATAAGTTCAATTCCCACTACACAAAAACAAAACTACTTATCAGATAGCTGAAGAAATTTCTGGTGATTTTTATGGCTCATATCACTACAAATTAACTCTAAAATGGTTTGGTGGTTTTGATTATATTCACAATGATGTCAACCATTGATTTCAGAACATTTTAATCACTCAAAAAAGTTAGCTATTTTTTCCCCATTCTTCCCATCTAGGCTCTGATAATTACTGACCTAACACATTCTTTCTATACTGATTTGCCTATTCTCAACAGTTACAAATGGGTCTACCATACCAAACTAATGCTACCATTTAGTTTTAGCTATTAGGAAAACAGGTAAAGCAAAGAGCTTGCAATGCATAGCACACAGGTACGTTTCAGTGAGTGAACACAGTAGCAATTCAGTCAAGACTGTAATAGTTGTAATAATGCTGTTAAAACCTCCAGTTACACCACTTGACAGATAAGGAAACAGAATTCATCAAAATGAAACTGAGTTTAGGACTCCAAGATGTTAAATGCTTAACAAAATTATGTTTTGTTCTAAATTATTTCACCATTTCTCTCTAATGACCAGTAGCCAACATGTGCTTCTGCACTAGTTCCACCAGAGCTGGAATGTTTTCAGTTGTCTCATATAGTCTTAGGGAATTAAATCCATCTCAACAGCACTATCCTAAATCTTTCAAAATCATGTTGTACTGCCTACTTACTGACTCTGCCCATCTCCTATCACTCTACTTCCCAGTAACCAGGAGTGACAGCTTCTCACTGTTCATTTACCACCCTCATCAGTCCTTTGTCTGCTGCCTCCTACTCTTTTTCAGGCTAGTAAGTGATTAATTATTTCTATTTTCCACCCCTCCCCCCTACTCCCTGACTACCTTTTGGAGAAAAGTTCTCTCTACAAAACCCTAGCTGTCCTGGAACTCACTATATAGACTAGACTGGCTTCAAATTCAAGAGATCTGTCTGCGTCTACTTCTGCCTCTGCCTCTAGAGAACTAGAATTCAGGGTATGCACCACCAAGTTCAGATAGTGATCATTTTTAAAAATCAGCCACTATCTCTTTCTTGTTTGTTTGGTTAGATAGTTCCATTTTTTTCCCAATCTCTCATATCTCATTCTGTACCCAGGCTTATCACTAATTCAGTGTATAGCCCAGGTTGACCTCAAACTAAGAGCAATGCTCCGGAAAGACCACCACACCCAGCATTATACTCTTAGAAGTAGAGTATTTTGTGAATTTTGAAGTCCTACTTTTAGCACTTTGGCTGCATGGTATGCAACAGGAACCAGCTATAACCATACCAAGACAGTCTGAGTTGAGATGATGAAGATGAAGGAAGAGGACAATGACAACCACCACACAGATTTCAGAGCCAGTAAAATGGAATTCAGTAACGGCTGGCTTCCAGTCCCAGCACCCACACAGACGCTGACAACTGTCTGAAACTTTAGTTCCAGGAAATCTAGCGCACCTCTTCTGGTCTCCCCAGGCACCAAGCACACATGTGGTGCCACAGACAAACAAGCAGGCAAAACACTTGAACAGATAAAATTAAAAAAAAAAAAAAAAAAAAAAGGGCTGAAACAATGTGTAGAAGAATAAAAGATAAATGCATTTTCTTACATTTAAAGTTAAATAGTAACTAATAAGTTCATCTAAAAACTTCTCTAAAGGTCTGTTCTTGGCCCTGGGCGGATGGCTCAGCTGATAAAGTGTTTGCAATGTAAATATGAGAACCTGAGTGTGAATCCAAAGCACACTTTTTATGGTAGCCTGCTTTTAAATCCCAGAACTGAATGACAGAAAGAGAATTGGAGGGAGCAGAGGGCAGGCCTTGCAGCCAACTACTGAGCTTCAGGTTCAGTGAGAGACCCTGTCTCATAAAAGGGGGCAGAGAGGGTCAAAGAGATGACTCGGTGGTTAAGAGCATTTGCTCCTATTGCTGAAGACCAAGGTTAGATTTCCAGCAACCCCACTGAGGTTGACAACCATTCCTACCTCCAGTTCTAGATAACGAATGTCTTCTGATCTCTATGAGAACCAGGCATGCATGTGGTACACATACCATGCAGGCAAGATACTCATACACATAAATAAAATAAAATAAAATAAAATCCTTTTTTTTTTCTGGTTTTTCGAGGCAGGGTTCTCTGTGTAGCCTGGGCTGTGCTCGACCTCAGAAATCCGCCTGCCTCTGCCTCCCAAGTGCTGGGATTAAAGGCGTGCGCCACCACCGCCCGGCAAATAAAATCTTAAAAAGCCAAAAACAGGTTGAGTGATAAAGGAAGACACTTCACTTCTACAAAGGCACCACTCCACATACTGTATAAATAAAGTAATATTCTTCCTTTAGAAATAGTGTTTCTCTGACTGTGAAGTACCTAAGTAGTTAGAGTGTCTGGCTAACAACGTGCTCTGGACCAGGTCCTCAGTAATGGTAGCAAACTCACACAGGAAGGGGAGAGAGGTAAAGAAAGAGAGAGCAAGTATATGTTGCCTAGCATTCTTATAACAACAGCAATTTCCAGATGCTATTCTTCCATTATCTTTTGTTACTTCTGTTAGAAAAAGAATGCTGGGCTTTGTGGACCATGATCTACATATGCAACTTCAGACATTATATTTTATTCTTTTTAAATGCTTACACTGGGGTGAAAAGCAAACCAATAATTGTAATAATCTCAATTTTGCCTTGAAGTTTATTTCTTCTCAAGACAAGGTCTTACCATGTAGGCAGGCCTGGAGTTTGCTTTTTTGACTAGGCTGGCCTTGAACTCATAAGAGATCCTCCAGCCTCTGATCCCTGAGTGTGCCCCACATCCAGCTGGCTTGAATTTTTCTTACAAACATGCATACATAATAAATCTTAAAAGTAAATAAATAAATATCAGGATATTGTGCTATTCATATATAATCCCAGTATTCCAGTGACAGAGACAGGAGAACTGCCTAGGAAAGCTGACTGGCCAGCTAGCCTGGAGTATGGAAGAGAGAACCTGCCTCAACAAGGTTGAAGAAGAAATTAATTTCCAAAGCTGTCCTCTGATCACTACATAATGCCATGGCACTCACAAGCATGCACACACACACAATTTTTTTAAAAGTAACTTAATGAAGTCGGGCAGTAGTGGAGCACGCCTTTAATCCCAGCACTTGGGAGGCGGAGGCAGAGGCAGGCGAATTTCTGAGTTCGAGGCCAGCCTGGTCTACAGAGTGAGTTCCAGGACAGCCAGGGCTACACAGAGAAACCTGTCTCGAAAAAACAAAAACAAACAAACAAACAAAAGTAACGTAATGATTAGCATCCTAAAGAAAATGGAGCAAAGCACAAAAATACCTGAGAAGGAATCAGTATAACACTGTAGTTTATACCAATGAATCAAATAGTAGGACAAGCATGGGACACACTTGTAATTCTAGCATTTGGGAGGCAGATGCAGGAAAATCACTGTTCCAAGCCAACCAAAGAATACATAATGAACCCATCTCAACATACAAAACAAAGAAGCAAACAAAAAACTAATAGAAATTTTAGAATTGGAAGCTGCAATTATTTTCCTCTGGAAGAGAAGGCAGTGATTTTAACCACTGAACCCTTTCTCCAGTTCCCTAAAATGAAGTTTTTGTTTTTTTGTTTTTTTTTTAAGTTCTTTGCATTTTAAATTCAAGGGAAGCTTGGGTTAAATAGCAAGTTAAGGCTTGTCTGAGCTATATATAGAGCAAAACCACTTTCTCAGAAAACAAACAAGCATGGCTGGGGATGTACCTCAGGGGAAAGGATCAGCCTATCAAGTGCAAGGCCCTGGCACCACATGCACACAAGATATTCAAAAAATGACTGTTGTTTTCTGGGTTCCATTGTGAGAATGGTGTGGAGGGTTTTTGTTTTGTTTTTTCCTTTAGTAGAGCACTGTGGCACACATCTTTAATTCCAGCAGTCACAAGGCAGTGGCAGGCAGATCATTTTGAGTTTGAGGCGGTCTGGTCTACATAGTGTTTCAGGACAATAGCCAGCACTTCATAAAGAGATCCTACCTCAAAAAAACTGTTTTGTTCCTCATCCTCAAAAGTCCAAAAAACTCCACTAACAAGCCCCGTCAGTATTTCCTTTGTGTTTTCCATGAGATGACCTTAGATTTTTTTGACTACGGGCATAATGTTTATTAGTTTTGGAAATGCTGCCATCCTCCTTTCCTTATGTTCTCTAGCCACACACGTATGAGCACTTGTTGTTAGCTCTTCTGTGTTTACTGGCCCGCATGTTGTCGTTCTTCTTCCCTCCATGCTTCAGTTTGAATAATGTCTATAACCTCTTGGTCTAATGTGCTATTAAATGCACCTTAATTAGTGCTATATTTTAGGTACTGTATCTTCCAATTTAAGGTCCAGGGATGCAAACCCTCTTCTGGCATCCCTAGACATGTATTACACAGACATATGCACAGGCAAAACATACAAACATAGAATTTTTAAAATATCAGAAGTTAAAATTATTTTTTAAAAGTTTGAGATACAGTTTAGTGACAGAATTTGTCTTGCATGTTCCCACCTTCTGCCCCCAAAAAAGGAGGTAATATAAAAATTACAAAAAATTCTATGGACTCCTGTATCAAACCAAGAATTCCTATGAGTAGTGCTAGTGGAACAAGTGAAATGAATGAAAGGCCCCATCTCCTCGTCATGTCATTTCACTATAAAGCCAGAACACCAAAAGTTTAAGTCAGTACATTAGCTTATTAAAATTTTTAAGAATTCTATCTCATTCCTAAGAATTTCTGGAAATACTGGTTCATAACATTATATGTATCTTCCAAATGGCAATGCATTTTTATTATATAGTGTTCAATACTAGGAAGCTATTTCACAAAGGCAGATAAAGCTTCTCAAAATTCTACATCACATGAAATTCAAATTCAGCAACATTTTAGCTGTTTTCCTTGAAACAGTTGATACATTCTGGTTAAAGAAAAACATCACGTGTAATAAATATTTAAATGACCATAATTTGTTAATACATCTTTTAAGTAATAATGCTGTCCCTTCAACATTCAGCTCATAAGACAAAAGTTGAGCACAATTTTTTTAATTTCGAACATAAAAGTAGCAAGCCAGGTGTGGTGGCATACACATTTGTGCCCCCAGCACTTGAGAGGCTGCAGGGGAGAGAAACTATTTCAAAGGCAGCCTGATCTACACAGTGAGTTCCAAACCAACTTGGACTATGCAATTGCAAGACCCTGCCTCAAAAAAAAGGCACAAAAGAACTGGTATTGACCTTACTTTCTCATTTAGAGTAAGTCAGAGAGTGTGGTGGGAAAGAACATGAACTATCAGTGTATTAGAGTAGCTCTCGCTAGGGACATTAAGTCTTTACATTCACTGCTTCTATACACCATCAACAAGTGTTAAAGCATTGATCAAGAGAAGTAACGCCTTCTCAAACAGCTTCTTTGTGTACAATTCTTTGAAAATCAACACTGAAATAAATCAATTACTATCAAGTAATTGAAACTGGTAATATATCTGAATTTCCAATTCAGATTTTTTTAATAATGGCATAATGGTAATTATGCCAGTTCATATAAAGAGCCAAGGAATGACACAAAAGTATAAATGTTACATCTAAAAAGGCCTGTAGGCTAGATATGGTGGTCCACACCTTTAAACTCAGCTCTCATTGGGCAGAGCCAGGCAGATCTCTTTGAGTGAGTTTAAGGCCAGTCTAGTCTCTACACAGCAAGTTTCAGGCCAGCCAGGGCAATATAGTGTGAGGCCTAGTAACAAAAAACAAAGAATAAATAAAGGAGCTTTTAAAAGTTTGTGCTCTTAATCAGTAGTGGTAACACATCTCTTTAATCCCAGCAGAGGGAAGTGGACCTCTGAGTTTGAGGCCAGTCTGGTCTACAGAGCAAGTTTCAGGCCAGCCGGGCTACAAAGTGAGACCTAGTCTCAAAAAAAAGAAACAAAGATTAAATAAGGAGGCTTTTAAAAGCTTGTCTTCCTAGGCCCTTTTAACCCTAGATGAATCAAGTGGATCTGAGGTTGAGGTCAGCCTGGTCTACAAAGCAAGTTCCAGGACAGCCAGAACTATGCAGAGAAAACCTCTCTCAAAAGCTATCCAAAAAAATAAATAAAAGCTTGTCCTAAAAGGACAAATCTAAAAGAATGTAAACATTGTAGTCTTACACTATCCACATTTGCAACATCTAGAAGCCATAAATAATTACTAGTACTAGAAAAAAAAATCTTATTTGGCTTCCTTTGGTTTACAGATTATTATCTGGTAAATAAGGAAAAACTTCAAAATGTTTACCTAGTGTTTTTCTGTCAGACTATGTAAGACCAAGGAGTTTCAGCTTCCCCATCAAAGCCCTCACATTTAGTCAAATAGAATGACTTAGATATAGAGATGGCTGTATTACAAGCTCTTGTGGGCTATACAAAATATTAATATAAACTGCTAAGCAAACAAGGAAGTACTGGAAAGGTAGATAAAGAGACTCCAGAAAAAGATGAAGAAATCCTAAAGCAGTTTAAGAGAAAAAGCTATTACAAAAGGTAATACAGGAATAGAAACAGGAAACTTTGTAAGTGTGTGTTATAATTATAAACACTGCAGTCAGAGCTGTGGGAGATTAGGACAAGAACAGTTGAGATGGAAAAACATTAGGTGATGCTAAGATGGAAACTATGACTGCCATAAGGAGTATGCACTTTACTTTCAACAACAAAATCTCTTTTAGGCAAAAGAATAACTTCTACTTGTATTTGATAGCAGTATGACAGATGAACTGAATGTCTAGAGGCAAAATAAAATTAGAGGCCCACAATTATGATTGGCTCTTTAGAGAAACAGGAAAAAGAAAAAAAAAAGAAAAAAGAAAAACAGGAAAAAGGTAATCAATCTGACCTGGGCTAACTGGATGGTAGAAAATGAATGAAGGATGGCTCTTAACAGTTAAGACCAGGTAAGTTAATCAAAGAAGAGCTGCCCTATTCTCCACAAAAGAAGAGAAAGAAGTATCTGCCCAAAATGCCTCAGTGCTATGAGAAACACCCATGGTAATGACTTTTCGTTGTAAATTCTTACTAAGAATCAGGAGATACTTGCCTGTATAGTTAGCCTTTTTAAAAATTAGAAAATTATGGTTAGATATATTGTCAAGCTAATTGGAATCAGTACAGTAAGCATTTCTTAAAATTGGAAAATTATACCTAAAAGATATACTATCAAGTAATTGAAACTGGTAATATATCTGAATTTCCAATTCAGATTTTTTTAAAAATTAAGCCTGAGGAAAGTGTCAGTAATTATAGCTATTTTTTAGTATTATCTAAATAAATGTCTCAATATTAAGAAATGTTACTAATATTTCAGGATCTTGTGTATTTTTGTCAAAGAGTATTGATCAGGCCACTTCTGACACTCCCCTTAAAAGATAACAAAAGAGGAAAGAAAAATAGCTACTGAACAACGTGTACATTTAAAACATTACACGGGAAAACTCCTATAACAATATATGGCACTCCTTATTTAAACTCTGTTTTAGCCTGAAAACCAGACTTGAATTTTTTTTCAAAGTAAAGCTCTAAAAAATTGACTTGCCAGAACAGCTCAGTAACAACTTTCAAGCTTTGTTCTAAAATTCCATACTATCCAGCAATTTAACTGGCCATCTACTGCTATATACCATAAGACATGAAATGACATTATTCCAAATAAAGTGGTATGGTAACTTATCCCTGAATTAAAGCTGAAAAAATAAAAATTAAAAAAAAAAATACAAAATTTTTGGAAAAAATTTAAATCATATGATTGCAAGTCTACTTGACAGCTCAAAAGGGCAGGCGTTTAGCTGAGCATTAGAGACAAGTGGATCTCTTGAGTTCAAGGCTAGCCTGGTCTACATAGACTTCCAGAATAGCTAGGACTACAAAGAGAGACCCTCAAAAGAAACAAAGAAAAAGAAAAACTTTTAGGCTTTGAATTAAAAATAATAAAGACTGTTACTATCATCACCAAGGGTTCCAAAGGATCCAGCCAACTTAAATTAGAAGCATGATCATTTTCTCATCCAAAAAGTAGTAATCATCAAATGCAGCCTAAACATACTCTACTTATTACATCACCTTATAGGATAATTAAGCCATTTATAGTTATTAGTATAGTTAACATTTAAAAGAAAAATAACAAAATAAGAAAAAAAAAGAAATATATTTTTTTTAAAAGTACAAATAAAGAAAAGTAGTGCTAGATAAAACAGAATGCACCTGTTGGTTAGCACTTGGTGTATATGGCACATTTGTAGTCCTGTACCCAAAAGTAAGGCAAGCACCATCACTGGAGCACATGATAAACCAGCCTGGGCAACACAGGGAATTCCATCTCCAAAACAACACAAAATGAAGTAAATTAAAAGGCATGAAAAGAGGGAAAGAGTAAATATATGCTCACTATATCATAAATAGAATGATGATACAGCATGAGTTCCAGGATGCCCTGAGCTGTACAATGAGACTCCTGTCTCAAAAATACATATAGCTCGGGGATAGAATACTTGCCTAGCATATGCCAGGCCCTGAGTCAGACTACAGGAGAATTAAAAGTTTAGGGAAAGCCAGAACTATATATAAAACCCTGTTCTGGTTTTGTTGTTGTTTTTTGAGACAGAGTCTGTTCTCTAATGCACTATGTAGACCAGGCTGGCCTCAAACACAGAGATTAACCTGACTCTGCCTCCAGAACGTTGGGATTAGAGGCATGCACCAATATGCCTCACTCTTCAAAGCTAATTTTTAAATGACCATTCAATACCAATTAGGCAACTAGTTTCACTTGAAAACACAACACCATCTCAAAGCCTTGAAAATGAGACATTCTCTTTAACTCTACAAGAGGACTTACACCAAGAAATAAGAAAACATTCTATGTCTGACCTCTGAGGATATGTATGCTTATAAGTTAAAAACTATAAAAAGCCAGCAGTAGGTTGATTATACAAATTAATGTATAATCACTAGGTTCTTTAAAAGAGCAGTTACTTATTAGAGAAAGTTCTTCAGAAATTCTTTCTGGTTTTGAAACCTGCTTTTTCTCCCCACTGAAAACAAATTACACAAAATCATTGTGTTGTTTGTTTGGTTGTTTAAATATGTATGGCTATGCAGGTTCCAGAAAACTAGCTACAGCTCACATTTTGATATCTCTTGGTAACTTATTTTTCTTTAAGTTTCTCTTTACTCATGAGATTTTTTTTTTCTTACAATGTGCATCTATTACCCGTGCAATGCTTTTAATTTAAATAACCTGAAACAGAATCAAGCCTAGTTTAGATGTATAAGAACACTAGTTCAAGAAAAGATGGTCTGGGATATATCCTACCTTGGACTTGACTGGTATTTCTAAATATGAACTTTCAACAAGGGATACATGCTCAGGTGTTCATGAATGCTATTTAAGAACAGCCTGACTTATAAAGACTAGAATAATGAAACAAGAAAATACAGGACACCTCCCCCCCCCCCAAAATCCCTAATTGTTATAGGTCTTAGTAGTTCATCAGCATTCATTCTTATCTAAACCAAGGAAGGATGATGTCATGCATATAAGCTACCGGACCTAGGTAAGGAAGATAAATAAATCTAAGAACTGACAAAATGGGATGAGATTTAACTGAAGTAAAATACACATTTATAAGTCAGAAAGTTATTTCTGATAAATACCCTTGAGTTATTTCAAAGCATAATTATAATGCCAGTAAGATAGGTAAATTTGAAAACATCAGACTTTATATAATTGTATGTAAATAAAGACAATTCAAGTTTTAACCACAAATTCCTTGTTAACACAATTTTTTTTGTTTCTAAAAAAAAGAAATCTCAATTATCTAAAAACTAGAGTAGTGAAACTTATCTGACTTCTAAAATCGTTCCATTTATTTCACCATCATCTACACTGAAACTTGAGATTTCCACTACTATTAACACTAGATGAGATTTTCCATTATGTCAAACACTCTTTAATGCCTAGATGGTTTAATCTGCAAAATGGTGCCTACTGGATGAGACCTTAAACATGTTACTAATGGAAACTCAGCAAGTAGGCAGTGACACTGATAATCTGTTCATGAATATTAACCCGACCCATTCTAAAGTTAAAAAGAAAGCAATGTTACTCTTGAAAGCAACAGTAACTTGTTCCTATGTTGTTTCCTTCCATGTAACTACTGTTTTCTAAAAGTTAAAATGAATCAAGATTTCATCTCTGATTTTTCATTTTTGCAACACTGAGGGCTGAATCTAGAGCCTCGAACTTTTGCTCTACCACTGAGCAAAAGTTACTCAGGTGGTCTCACGAAGTTGCTCAGGTAAGTCTTGAGCTCACTCTGTAGTCCTGGCAGGACTTGAACTTGCCATCATCCATCTGCCTCAACCTCTTAAGTAGCTGAAATTTCAGACTTTCATACATGGTCGTGTGTCATCTTTATTTTCCAATCATATCCCTTTCGAAAAAACTTCCCCCAAACAAATGGAAATTTACTTCCTAAACTCAAAAATAAAAAATCTGACTATACATCAATATATATATATATATATATATATAGTGTTAAATGAAATGCAGTTACTGGCCTGAAGCAAGTTTAACTTTCTATGCACGAAATAGAAACCTTCAGAGAAAGGAGTTCAGAAGCCGGAATGCCTCTACTTTCTAACTCACAATAGAGTTTTGTCCAATTAGACAACACTGCGTTTTATTGTTGCTGAAGCTGCAAGGGTGGATAGAGAATCTGCAATAACTATTCCAACAGCGTCCATCAAGTTACATGCTACCACTGAAAGTAGCAGCAGTTAGGTCCCAAACAGAAAATATGCCCCTCCCCCTCTCCCAAAATGTAGGCACAAGCCTCACCATCAGAAAATAAGGCCCATCAGCACCTCTTCGAGAAACAGTCCCTTCCCCCACCTTTAAGTAGCCACTTAAGACTGCCAAGGAGATCCATTTCTTTATTAGCCGGTGCCCACTTGGGGCAATCGTACACCAAAGCTTTTCTGAAGGGCCTGCCCTAATCCCATCTGAAACTGCTCAAGAGACTCAAAGGCTAGGACAAACCTTGAGAAAAAGGCTGGGTTCTTTCTGACACCTCTTCCACACTCACCACTTCACCCCCCTCGAACCCGCCCCTGGATCCCCATCCTACGGCCTGAGGAAAGACACTCGGGCTGTAGTCATGCAGGAACTGCCGGCCATAGCCGCTCAGGCAGCCCCAGGCCTCCGCCATGCCAGGACTCCGGGAAGCACCGCCCAAGCGCACCTCCCGACCGGCCGGCAGGGCACACAGGCCCGGGACCAGTCAGGCCCTGGCCTGCTCGTCCGCGCCGCACAGGCCGCCCGGGTCCGTTCCCCGATCCGGCTCCGGGGCCAGATGGCGTGGCGGGGCCCCTCACCTGGATGACCTCGTTGACCTCCCGGATACATTCCACCATGTGCTGCAGGATCTGTTCGGCCGTGAGCACCTCGTAGCGGTAATCCTCCTCCTGCTCGTGTCCCGGGCCGCCGCCGCCACCGCCACCGCCGCCGCCGCCTCCGGGACCCAGAGCGCTGCCGCCGCCGCCGCCAGTCTCCCCGCACAGCAGTCCGTCCCGCTCCCCGCCGACGCCCAGCCCGGGCTCCACCAGCTCCACCTCGCCCAGATCCAGGTTATCATCGTCCGGCTCGTCCTCGTCGTCGTCCTCCTCCTCCTCGGCGCCGCTGTCCTCCTCGCTGCACTCCTCGTCCTCGTCGAACTCGTAGTTGTAGCCCTCGTCCGAGTCCATGGCGCGACGCGCGCGGGCCCGGCAGACGCTGGCCGCGGCGCGGAGAGGGCGGGGACGCCGAGGCCCCGGCTCTCGCTCCGGCTCCGGCTGCCGTCCGGACGCAGGCCTGGTTCCGGCCCCGTGGGCCGCGACTGCTCCCCGGGTGCGGCGGTTGGAGGCGGGCGGCAGCGGCGGCCGGGAGGGCGCGGAGCAGGGCGGGAGGGAGCGCGGGGGCCGCTTACTGCCGGCCTCAGTCAGACGCCGCTCCGCTCCGGACTCGGACGGAAAACAGTCCCCAGCGCCACCTCCGCGGCCGCTGCTACCGCTACTGAGCCAACAAAGGGGCGTGCGTCACCGCGCCGCGCTGCGTCATCGCGTTGGTCCTCTGTACGTCACCGCGCCACGCCCCTTGGCCCCTGCGTCGTATTTGGGGAGACCCCACGCCGAGCCTGAGGAGGACCGGAGCGCGGCGGCGCGGCGGCGGCCAGGATAGACTGAGAAGCTGTAGGTCCTGGACATGAGGAGACTGAGGCCTTCCGGTCGTGGGGAGGAGTCCGGGGAGCGCCCAAGCGGAGGTTTTCGCCGCGGTCCTTCCTCGCTTCCGGGCCTCACAGGCACATCTGTCACGCCTTGGCTAGTTCCGGGAAGCCGGCAGCTGCTCGGCTAAAATTGCGGTTGCCCGAGTGACTGCCTGGAAGGTAGTAGTACGCGGAACCTCCAAACCGTGTGACAGGTAGTTGGAGTGTTGCTGTCCACTCGTGTGGATCTACAGCGGTTCTCGGGTCCCCCTGAAGTGACGTCATAGTAAAGAGACAGTTCCTGAACTCATCTTGGCAGGCACTTCTTGAGGGTCCAAAACAATGTGAACATTTATGTTCCTCAGCTGGTCACTAAGGCCATCAGTTCTTCAATCGCTACGGGCCTTCCATAGATAGCGCTCATTTTCACTGAGTCCTAGTACCCAGGTTATACCAGAGGCACCTGAGGCTGTAAAAATAAAAGTGTGCCTTGTGGTGGCATACACTTGTCCAGCACGCACAAAGGTCCTAGTTTCAGCCCCCCAGCAATGAAGCAAGAGAGGCTGATACATAATAAGTCTTATATTACATGTAAATTACAGAATTAATTCTAGGAAACAATACAGGCAAACTACATCTGCAAAGACCAAGAGAGACTGCATATCTGGAAATAGTGCAGAAGTGAGCTGAGTTGTTGGATGGCTGTTTCAACAGAGGAGGAGAGGAAGATGGCCTTGGCTCAAAACACAAGGTTCACTGTAGTTACGACACTGAAGCTTAAAACTCAATCAGTAAAGGGAAATGTTAGGCAAATTAGTTACCAGGTCATGACAAAGCACTTTGGGCTTTTCCAGGACTGGGTTTATCTTGTTTTATTTGCTTTGGACTTAATACTTTGAAAAATAGGACAGGAGAACCAGGAAAGTGTTTTGAAGGAAGCAGAGACATAAGAAACTTCCCTCTTCCAGTAACTTGAAGGATGGGCCAGTCTGAAAACCTTTTAAAAGGTGAATCCTTAATAGATACAGTGCTTAAGATATAGATTCTGTTTAAAAACTTCCTTTGAAAAGTGGAAAATAGCTGGGCAGTGGTGGCCACGCCTTTAATCCCAGCACTTGGGAGGCAGAGGCAGGCGGATTTCTGAGTTCGAGGCCAGCCTGGTCTACAGAGTGAGTTCCAGGACAGCCGGACTACACAGAGAAACCCTGTCTCAAAAAACAAAAAAAAAAAAAAAAAAAAAAAGATCAATTTATTGTACATACACATATCTTTCATATACACATACATACACACTGAGTTGAGGGCATGGCAAGTGGAGATCAGAAAACAACTCATGGGAATCAGCCCACCCCTCTTCACTGTGTGGACTCCAGGAGTTGGGTTAAAGTCATCAGGCTACATGGAAAGTGCTTTTCTGTACCTGCTGAGACTTTTTCAGCTTTTTTTAAAAACTAGGATCTCATGTACCTAAGGATGTCCCTTAACTCCTGACCTTCCTACCTCTGCTAGGATTTGAGACATGTACCACCATGCCCAGCTCAAATCAAAGCTCTTAGCATCAGCTCTAGGTTATCTTGGTCCTCTGAGTCATTGTGTTTCTATTTAGCAATTTTAAGTTATTGCCACAACTGAGACAAACCATAGACACAAACACCCTTCGTTCTTCTCCATCCCTGTTGTGTTATATCTATGATATAATTCAGGAATATTTGTGTATTCATTAATTCACTATTTTATGTTGTGACAAAATAACAGACCAAAGCAAGTTAAGAAAGGAGAGGATTAATGTTCACATTTTGAGGTCAAGGTCTATCCTGTCAAGGAAGGCATAATGACAGAAGTATAAGGCAGTTGTCACATTGTATCAGCAGTCAGGAATAAGAGAGAGAGATGAACAACAGCTTTTAGATCACTTTCTCTTTATTAAGTCTAGGACCCCAGCCTATGGAATGTTACAACCAAAACATAGGATGGATCCCCCAACTTAATTAATGGATCTTTAAAGCCATAAAACTGTGCAGAGGTTTCTCTATTGAGTAATTCTGGGTCCATCAAGTCGATATTAAACATAATAATTTCAAGACTCTAAAACCTATTTGTGTCATCTTCCTTTAGGTACTACAGTGGCTGGCCACTGTCAGGAAAAATGCATAGCAATATGCATTCTGTTACTAAGTTTCCATCACAAAGCCAGCTGAACCCTCAATACTACTCAGTAGTACTGTTAAGTTTTAGACTTTGTTCTCATAATATGACTCCTTTCATACCTTAGTTTCCTTGAACCTCCAACCCAGTAGTGTGGGTGGTGGTCCACACCTATAATACTAAAATCTCTGAAGACTGGAGATTCCAATTGGGAGCCACCAGCTTCAGCTTCATAGGGAGACCATGTCTCAAACAAAAACTATCAGCAACAAAATTCACTCCAAATCTGCCTTTTCCAATCCTCTCAAGCACATGAATTTAAGTTATACTAAAATTTGAAAACATCTGAACCATGTTTAAAATTTTGACATTTGAAAATATCATCATCACTGAAATATGCTGAGTAGCTAGATGATATTAAGGGATAAAGCCAGAGAAGGCAGAGAGGCAGGGCCAGAGGGGCATCATGAGCTATCCTCCTAAGTTTTCATTAGGGCAGTGGGAAGTTTGAAAGGGTTTCAAGCAGAAGAGTAAAACAATATGATCCTTGCTCTTAAAAAGATAGCTGGGTAGTTTGTAGAGCATTGGCTACAGTGACAACCCTAACTATGAAACCATCTCAAAAATCCAGGGGGAGAAGAGGGCTTGAGTTCCATTAAAGCACTAGAGATATGAGTGGTTAAATCTGGGTGTGATTTGAAAGTAGGCCCAACATGTTGTGTGACGAGAGCACCAGCATACTTCTCCATTTCTGACTACAGACACAGTGTGAGCCTCCTTTCAATCATGGACTCCCTGCTGTGATAAGATTGCATCTATTCAAATTATAAGCAAAAAATTAAAAATAAAACCATTTTTTCCCATGAAGTTGATCTTGTCAGCAATTATTTGTCACAGCGACAAGAAAAGTGCTACAGATAATTGGTATCAAGAGACTGTGATAAGCCTAACCATGTGGTTCTTGGACTTTCTAAATTAGTTTCAGGAGGAATTTGAAAGATTTTTGGCACTGTGGACTAAAGAAACCCTAGAATGTTGTAAACAGAGCCTAAAGGGCCATTCTGGTGAGAGTGTGGGGAAAAAAGGAAGTTAAGAGAAATGCATACAGTAGAGGCCAGGTTCCTGAGGTTGTAGAGAGGACTGAGACTCTTAATGTATTAGAGACCACTTATGTTCCACTCTAGCAAAGAACTGCAATACATTCTGTCCATGTTCTGAAATTTTGAGTAAGGCTGAATTCTAAGGTAATAGACTAACTTGTTTGATATTAGAAATTTCAAGATATAGAAATTTTAAAGCATGGAACAGTTACTGCTCACTGTTCCAAGTCAGTGCTACAATGACAGCACAAAGATGTGTGTGTGTGCAGCCCAGCTAAGAAAGAATGTGAATTTTATGTTTTAAAAAGATTTATTTATTTTATGTTTGAGTGCTCTATCTTCAGGTATACCTGCATGCCAGAAGAGAGCATCAGAACTCATTATAGATGGTTGTGAGCTACCATGTGTTTGCTGGGAATTGAACTCGGGACCTCTGAAAGATGGCTCTTAAACTCTGAGCTATCTCTCCATCCAAGAATGTGAATCTTTAAAAGTAGGCATGGATCAACTGTGAATGTCAAATACACCAATATTAGTAAAAAGAAACCTTTCACTATGCACCAGAAAATAAGACACATGTCCTGAGGACACGACTCCAACACTGATGACTCCAACTTGTTAAAGTGCAAATCACTTCAAAAGATGAGCCTGAGTTGAGAATGCTATGGATGGGCATCTTCCCCGCCTAGGGAAGCTTTTTCACCAAAGTTAAGCAACCAAGTTACACAGAGGAAAAAGCCTTACTACGTTTAAAGCTGTCCACAGACTTTGGAAGCATCATTCATGGAGCTGGTTTTGTAGACATACAAAATGCAAGAGTTAAGAGTCTTTACACTACCATTTCCAAAAGCTGAAAAGGCCTGGCAACGTGAAGCAAAGTAAGATTCCCTACTGGGATCCCTTGCATGACACTGTCAGTGAAGACTAAGTTACAATGGAACTTGATATAATAGTACACATTTTTTTTTTTTGTTTTTTTTTTTTTTTTTTTGAGACAGGGTTTCTTATGTAGCCGGGGCTGTCCTGGAACTCACTCGGTAGACAGGCTGGCCTGAACAAAATCCGCCTGCCTCTGCCTCCCAAGTGCTGGGATTAAAGGCGTGCGCCACACGCCCGGCAATAGTACACATTTTTAATCCCAGCATTTGAGAGGCAGAAATATGTAGACCTCTGTGAGTTAGGATCAGCCAAAGCTATGTAGGAAAGACTATGTCTCAAAACAAAGAAAAGGAAAGGGAAGAAAGAGGGAGAGAAAGAAAGAAAAGTTACATTGGAGACCTTAGGGCCATGGAACATGATCTGAGGAAAGCTGCAGGCAGATAATGAAGATAGCTCAAAAGAAAGTCTGCATGTAACTACAAGTCACAGAGATGGAGGGTGGGACTAATAAGCTTGTTGGAACATAGATAACATCAACACAAATCCTTATAGCTTAGAGCATGGAGCTGCAGGATTTGGTGTTTTCCTACTGGGTTTTGGTGTTATTTTCTGCTATTCTTTCCTCACCATTACCACATTCTTTTAGATTGTGAGTGCTTATTCTGTTCATTGTGTATATTGGAAGTATGTAAAGTTATGTATATTGGAAGTATCGGAAGTATTTTATAGGCAGTCAGCTCACAATTGCTTTAAGTCTCAGAAGAGACTTTAAACCTTAGAATTTTCGAAATTTTTAATTGACACTATCATACATTTATATAATTAATTGTATTTTCCCATTCCCATTCCCATTTTTCGTCTTCCTCCCTCACCAACCAAAAACCTTCATAACAGTTTTCCTTCCTATTTTTATGGTTTTGTTTTGTAATTGTGTGACGTGGGGGGGTTTATTTACTGACAAAAAGAAACCTTACAGTACTAAAATTTATTGAAGATAAACGACACTCTCTCAACAAAGTTTGACTGATACCAGATAGGGTTTGGCTCATGGCCCCTCCCCAATCCATGATGAAAATGATCACAATCCAACCATGTGCGGGTCTTTGTGGATGACCACAACCGCTTCATGAGTGCAATGACTATGTCATGTCAAGAAAAACTTTTGAACACTTTGTCTCCCATTCTTAGCTCTTACATTCATTCCTCCCCTTCTGCAGGGATCCTTGAGCTTTAAAAGGGAATGATATACTATCCCATTTAGAATAGCCTTCGATGACTAGGAATGGAATGTTATGGTTAAAGTGATGTTTTTGGTTAGATTTGAAAAGGTGGTACATTTGTGATGACCATCTAAGACATTAGTCCTGGCACTTTTGGGAAAACACCCACGGGACATACTTCAAGAAAGGCTTAACGGCCGGCAGTGGTGGTGCATGCCTTTAAATCCCAGCACTTGGGAGGCAGAGGCAGGCGGATTTCTGATTTTCCAGAGCCTGGTCTACAGAGTGAGTTCCAGGACAGCCAGAGCTACACAGAGAAACCCTGTCTCGAAAAACCAGAAAAAAAAAAAAAAAAAAAGGATTAAAGATGCATACAAAGGGCAAGTCTGTATTCTAGCCAGAGGGATTAAAGATGTGTGCCAAGGCCGAGCCACACGACAACCAGAAACAGATTTTTCCCAATAAATAAAACAATCTTGGGGTTCACAATATGATCAAATGCCCAAACAGCAAGGGAGGAAATCTTGTTGTTTTTTTTTTTTTTTTTTTTCGAGACGGGGGTTTCTCTGGTAGTCCTCCGGGCTGTCCTGGAACTTCGCTCGGTAGACCATGCTGGCCTCGAACTCAGAAATTCCGCCTGCCTCTGCCTCCCAAGTGCTGGGATTAAAGGCGTGCACCACCCACCGCCCGGCAGAAATCTTGTTTTAAGTTTGTACTTTTTAAAGAGGAATCACACTGCTCACAAATTTAGAGTTTTGAGCAAGTAAGACCAGCACATTGTTTTTCTTATTAGGCATCAAGGTAGAGTTAAGTAAGAATTCCATTACGAATATTCAAAACAGAAAATCAAAAAAGACTGGAGATGCAGATAGGATTTTTCTAAGCGTTGATATTTACTGTATTGAGAAGCAGACTAGGATAATGATGAGGCATTTAAAAGCCATAAAGGAGAGCAAAAATGTACCTCTGTTTCTAGTTGTTGTCTGTAATCTTAAGAAAATTATTGACTCTCTATAGCTTTCCTGTAAAGGATCATAATTCCCACTCTCACAGGATTACTCATAGCAGTGGATTTGTAGCTCTTTAATAGAGCATTTGCCAAGCATGAGCGAAGCTCTAGGTCCAGTTTCCCAACAAACACACAAGCGCGCACACACACACAGGCACACACACTCACTACTTGTATCAAATGAAAACTGTATTTAAAGTACCTGAGGCCAGATGCACACTTTAAAATCCCGATATTTAGGAGGCAGAGACAATCGGCTCTCTGTGAGTTTGAAACAAGTATGACTAAAACCGAGTGCCAGGACAGCAAAAGTTACACAGTGAGATCCTGTCTCAGAGAATAAATGAAAATGAGAGTCCAGTACCTGCCATATAGTTAGGTTCTCACAAAATAAACACTTTAAAAAATTGCTAAGACAGGTAGTGTGCCTTTAATCCCAGCACACAGAGGTAGACGCAGACAGATCTTTGAGTTAAAGGCCAGCCTGGTCTACAAAATGAGTGCTAGAACAGCCAGGAGTATACATAGAAAAATGCTGTCTCCAGAAAACAAAAAACCCGTCATGATCATCCACATCATGGGGAAAACTGTAGCCAATTAGATTTAAGCCTTCATATCATTTTAATTAATGCTAATATATAACACCCCAGAGCCTCCTTTTTTGGGTATGCAGGTAGTGTGTGTATATGTTTGCATACGTGTATGGTATATACTCGTGTTTGTTGTATGCAGATGTGTGAGCCAAAAATCCACATCATTGTCTTCCTCAATTGCCTTCCACCTAAGTTTTGGAGACATGGCTCACCCGTTTGCGAGACTGGTGCCAGAGAACTCCGGGCCCACCCCCCCCCCCCCCCAAAAAACCGGGCCCCGGCCCAGGGCCCCCACAGGGCCCGGGGCCAAAGCCCGGGCCCCCCGGCCTGCCTCGGCCCCAAGCACCCCCCGCCCCCCCAGGCCGCCCCGGGGAATCCCCCCCCTCCGCCGGGGAACCCCCCCGGGCCCCCCCGGGGGGCCAGTTGGCGGGGCGGGGCCCCTCCCCCTGGATGCCTCTTTGACCCCCCCGGGATACTTTAAAAACCCATGTGCTGCGGGAAATCTTTTTCGGGGGCCGTGAGCAATCGAAAGGGGTTTAATCCCCTCCTCCTCGTGTCCCGGGCCCCCGCCGCCCCCGGGCCCACCGGGGGCCGCCGCCCCCCGGGACCCGGGAGCGCGGGCCCCCGCCGCCGCCATTTCTCCCCGCACAGCGTCCGTCCCGCTCCCCGCCGACGCCCGGGCCCCGGGGCCCCCACCAGGCCTCCCCCTTCCCCCCAGATCCAGGTTTTTCATCTTCCGGTCCCCCTGGGTCGTCCCCTCCTCCTCCCTCGGGGCGCCGCTGCCCCTCCTCGCTGCACTCCTCGTCCTCGTCGAACCCTCTTTAGTTGTAGCCCTCGCGAGCCCCTTTGGGGGGCGCCCGCGCGCGGGCCCGGCGCCCGCGGGCCCCGCGGCGCGGGAGAGGGCGGGGGAGGGCCGGGGCCCCGGCTCTCGCCCCCGGCCCCGGGCCCCTTGCCGTCCGGACGCAGGCCGGGTTCCCCGGGGCCCCGGGGCCGCGAGGCCCCCCGGGGTTTGCGGCGGTTGGAGGCGGGGGGCCCCCGCGGGGGCCCGGGGGAGGGGGGGCCGGAGGGGGGGCGGGAGGGGGGCGGGGGGGGCCGCTTACTGGGGCCTTTCTGCCCAGACGCCGCTCCGCCTCCGGAACCCCGGGAGGGGAAAAACGGGTCCCCAGCCCCAACCCCCGCGGCCGCTGCTACCGCAACTGACCCCAAAAAAAAGGGGCTTTGCTTTCACCCGCGCCGCGCTTGCGTCTTCGCTTTGGTCCCCCCTGTACGTCACCGCCCCCCACCCCCTTTGGGCCCCGCGTCGTATTTGGGGAGACCCCAGGGCCGGGGCCTGAGGAGGCCCGGGAGCGGGGGCCGGCGCGGCGGCGGCCAGGATAGACTGAGAAGCTGTAGGTCCGGGAAACTAAGGGGAGGGGCCCTTCCGGGGTCGTGGGGGGGACCCGGGGGGTTGGGGGGCGCCCAAGCGGAGGTTTTCGCCGCGGCCCTTTTCCCTTCGTTCCGGGCCTCACGGGCACATCTGCACCCCCGGGCTATTTTTCCGGAAAACCGGGGCAGCTCCCTGGGCAAAAATTGGCGGTTGCCCGAGTGACGGGCCGGGAAGGGTTTTTGTACGCGGAACCCCAAACCGGTGTGACAGGTATTTGGAGTGTTGCTGTCCACTCGTGTGGATTACGCGGTTCTCGGGCCCCCCCCTGAAGTGACGCCCCATAGTAAAGAAAAACGTTCCTGAATCTTTTTGGGCAGGCACTTCTTGAGGGCCCAAAAACCCAATGTGAAAATTTATTTCCCTCAGGGGTACTAAGGCCATTTTTTTCTTAAATCGCTAGGGGCCTTTCCCCATAGAAAGCGTTTCTTTTTCACGATCCTAGTACCCAGGTTATCCCAAAGGGCCCCTGGGGTTAAAAAAATAAAAGGGGTGCCTTTTTGGTGGCAAAACATTTGGTCCCAGCACGCACAAAGGCCCCTATTTTTCAGCCCCCCGCAATAAAGGCAAAGAGGCTGAAAACATAATAAGTCTTAAAATTAAAGTAAATTCCCAAAATTTAAAAATTTAGGAAACAATACGGGCCAAACTAAAAATCTGAAAAAAGACCAAGAGGGGCTGCATTTTCGGGAAAAATAGTGCAAAAAGTGAGCTAAAAGTTTTTTTTTTGGGGGGGAAGGGGGCCTTTTTTCCAACAGAGGAGGAAAAGGAAGAGGGCCCCTTTGGCTCAAACACAAGGGTTTCACTGTATTAAACGACACGAAGTTTTTAAAACTCAATCAGTAAAGGGGGAAATGTTGGGGCAAATTATTTTCCCAAGGGAAAGAAAAAAGCATTTTGGGGGGTTTTTCCCCAGGACGGGGTTTTAAATCTTTGTTTTATTTGTTTTGGGCTTAATACTTTAAAAAAAAAAATAGGCCAGGAAAAACCGGGAAAAAGTGTTTTTAAAGGGGAACCCAGAGACATAAAAAAATTTCCCCCTTTTTCCCCAGTAATTTGGGAAAAAGGGCCCCGTTGAAAACCTTTTAAAAGGGGGGTTCCTTTAAATAGCCCCCAATTTGTTTTAGATTTTGATTCTGTTTAAAAATTTCCCCTTTGAAAGGGGAAAATTAGCTGGGCCAGTGGTGGGCACCCCTTTTAAAAATTTCCAGCATTTTTTTAAAAAAGGCAGGGGCAGGGGGAAAATTTCCCTGAGTTCGAGGGCCGGGCCTGGTTACAGAGTGAGTTTTCCAGGACACCCCCGGGTTTTACACGGGAAAAACCCCTTTTCCCCTAAAAAACAAAAAAAAAAAAAAAAAAAAAAGATAATTTTTTTTTTTTTCCAATTAAAAAATTTTTTTCCCTTTTTAATAACACAAAATACACACTGATTGAGGGCAATGGAAAGTGGGGATCAGAAAAACCAACTCATGGGAATCGGGCCCACCCCCCTTTTTCATTTGTGTGGACTCCGGGAATTTGGGTTTAAGCCCCAGGCTACATGGAAAGTGCTTTTTTTTTACCTGTTTGAGATTTTTTCATTTTTTTTAAAAAAAAAAAACTGGGATCTCATGTACCAAAGGAGGGCCCCCTTTAAAAACCTCCTGCCCTTTCCTACCTCTGCTGGGTTTTTGGGGAATGAAACCACCATCCCCCAGCTCAAATCAACGCTCTTAGCACCCAGCTCTGGGTTTTTTTGGGTTTCCTTGAGTCATTGTGTTTTCTTTTTTAGTTTTTTAAAAAGTTATTGCCACAACTGGACAAACATAAAACCCCAAACACCCTTTCGTTCTTCTCCACCCCCTGTTGTTTTTAAAACCTATAAATATAATTCAGGAAAAAATTTGTGTATTCTTTTAATTCACTATTTTATTTTTGGGTGACAAAATAAACAAAACCCAAAACCCAATTTAAGAAAGGAGAGGTTTTAAAATGTTAAACATTTTGAGGCCCAAGGTCTTCCTGTAAAGGGAAAAGGGAAAATTGACAGAATAAAAGGCATTTGTCACTTGTATCAGCAGTCAGGAATAAGAGAGAGAGATGAAAAACAGCTTTTAGATCACTTTCTCTTTTTTAAGTCTAGGACCCCCACCCTATGGAATGTTAAAACCAAAAAACATAGGAGGGGGTTTCCCCCCCCAATTTAAATTTAAAGGGTTTCTTTAAAGAAAAAACTGTGCAGAGGTTTTTCCCCTTTTGAGTTTTTCTGGGTCCATCAAGTCATATTAAACTTTAAAAATTTTTCAAGACAAAAAAAACCCAATTTGTGCCCATTTTTCCTTTTTTGGGTTTACTACGTGGCTGGCCACGTCAGGAAAAATGCATAGCAATATCCCATTTTTTTACTAATTTTTCCCATCACAAAGCCAGCTAAACCCCCTAAAAATTATCAGTAGTACTGTTAAGTTTTAGACTTTTTTTTTCTCTTAATAAAACTCCTTTTATCCCTTGTTTCCTTGAACCTCCAACCCGTTTTTTGGGTTTGGTTTGGGCCCAAACACCTAAATATAAAATCTCTGAAGACGGAGTTTAAAAATTTGGGGAAACCCCCCAAGCTTCGTTTTATAGGGAGCCCCATGTCTCAAAAAAAAAACTTTTCAGCAAAAAAATTCACTCCAAATCTCCCTTTTTTTTCCAATTTCTCTAAAGCACATAAATTTTAAAAGTTATACTAAAATTTAAAAAACATCTGAACCAGGTTTAAAATTTTGACATTTGAAAAAAATTCTCATCCTGAAAATGCTGAGTACCTAGATGAAAATTAAGGGATAAACCCGAGAAGGGCAGAGAGGCAGGGCCAGGGGGGATCATGAGTTTAACCCTTTCCTAAGTTTTCATTAGGGCGTGGGAAGTTTAAAAGGGTTTTCAAGCAGAAGATTTAAAAAAAAAATATAAATCCTTCCCTTTTAAAAAAGATTAGCTGGGTTGGGTTTTGTAGGCATTGGCTACAGTGAAAAAACCCCCTTTAACTATAAAAACCCCACTCAAAAACCCAGGGGGAAAGAGGGTTTTGGGGTTCCTTTAAAAAGCACTAAAGATATAAAGGGGGTTAAATCTGGGTTTTTTTTTAAAAAGTGGGCCCAAAAATTTTTGTGGGGAGAGAGCCCACCATATTTTTTTTCTCCTTTTCTGATTTACAAACAAAAAGGGTTTTGAGCCCCCTTTTCAATCATGGATTTCCCTGCTGTGGATAAAAATTGCATCTTTTTCAAAATTAAAAGAAAAAAATTTAAAAAATTAAAACCATTTTTTTTCCTTTTTTGTTTTTTTTTTTTTTTTTTTCCCCGGGGCCAATTATTTGTCAAAAGGGGGAAACAAAAAAAGTGCTACAGATTTTGGTATCAAGAGGACTTTTGTTAAGCCAAACCCATGGGGTTTTCTTGGACTTTCAAAAATTATTTTTCAGGGGGGAATTTGAAAGTTTTTTTGGCACTGGGGAAACTAAAAAAACCCTAAAATTTTTGAAAACAAAAGCCCAAAGGGCCATTCAGGTAAAGAGTGGGGGGGGAAAAAAAGGAATTTTAAGAAAAAAGGCATACAGTAGGGGCCCCAAGGTTCCTGAGGTTGTAGAAAAGGATGAGACTCTTAAGGTTTTAGAGACCACTTATGTTCCACTCTAGCAAAAAAACTGCAAAAACTTCTTCCTTTTTCTAAATTTTTTGAGTAAGGCTGAATTCAAAGGGAAATTTTGACTAATTTTTTTTTTGATTTTTAAAAATTTTCCCAAGATATAAAAAATTAAAAAAAAGCTTGGAACAGTTACTGCTCACTTTTCCCAAAAGTCAGGGGGGCTACAATGAAGCAAAAAAGATGTGTGGGTGAGCCCAGTAAAAAAGGGAATGTAAATTTTTAAAATTTTTAAAAAAAAGTTTTAAATTTTTTTAGGGGCCCTTCAATCCCCCCTTTTTAAAACCCCAAAACATTTGGGGGAGAGGGGCGGGAAAATTTCCCCTAAATTGAGGCCCCCAAACCTGGTTCCTACCAAAAAAGTGTTTTTAAAATGGGCCAGGATCAAAGGAAAAATGCCCAAAAAAACAAAAAAAAAAAAAAAAAAAATTTTGGGAAATTTTTTTGTTTGAGGCACACTTCCAAACCCCCCCAAAAAAAAAAAACTTTATAAAATTTTTTATAAGTGTTTCAAAAAATTAAACCCTGGGGGGAATTTAAAAGGGGTTTGGGCTCTTCCCCGGGGAAGTTTTTCCCCCACCAAAAGGGTTAACAAAAAGTTGGTTTTAACAAAAAACCTTAAAATTTTAAAAAGGGCCCCAAAATTTTGGGAAGCACTTTAAGGAAACTTTTTCCTAGAAAAAAAATCAAAGTTGACCCCCTTTCCAAAATTTTTCCAAAATTTAAAAGAGCCTGGGTTGGAAGAAAAGGTGGGATTTCCCCCCTGGGAAACCCTTTTTTTTTACCCCCAAAAGTTAAAGCCCCCAAAGTTACAAAGGAAAAAAACCTTGATTTAAAAAAAAAATTAAAATTTTTTTTTGGGTTTTTTTTTGGTTTTTTTAAAAGACTTTCAAAATAAAAGGGGGCTTTAAAACCACCCTTTAAAAAAAAGGAGGCCTGAACCAAAGAAATTTCCCTTTGGGGCCCTTGCCCCAATGTTGGGAAATTAAAGGGGTTCCCAAGGCCCGGAAAATAGTAAAAACTTTTTTAAATTTTCCCAAAAGAAATTTGAGAGGCGGGAAATAGGGAGACCTCTGGGGGTTAGAGATCGGGCCAAAAGCTATGTAAAAAGGGGCCCCCGGGCCCTTAAAAAACCAAAGAAAAGGAAAGGGAAAAAAAAGGGGGAGAGAAAGAAAGAAAATTTTAACATTGGAGCCTTGGGGCCAATGGAACGATCTGGGGAAAGCTGCAGGCGATAAATAAAAGTTTGCTCAAAAGAAAGTCTGCAGGTAACAAC
>JAJTUV010000831.1:0-2500 GCA_021653895.1 Mastomys natalensis | reverse complement strand
AAAAAAAAAAAAAAAAAGGGGGAAAAAATTTTAAAAACCCCAAAATTTTTTTTTAAAAATAATTTAAATTTTTGGGAAAATTTTAAAAAAAATTTTTTTTTTAAAAATTTCCCCCCTTTTATTTTTCCTTCCCGGGAAATTTAAAGGGGGGGGAAAAAAAAAAAATTTTTTTTTTTTTAAAAAAAAATTTTTTCCCTTTTTTAAAAAAAATTTAAAAATTTTTTTTAAAAAAAATTTTTTTTAAAATTTTAAAAAAATTTTTTTTTAAAAAATTTTTTAAAAAAAAAAAGGGGAAAATTTTTTAAAAAATTTTTTTCCAAAATTTTTTCTGGGAAAAAACCCCAAAAAAAAGGGGGGGAAAAAAAGGCCCCCCCCTTTTAAAAAAAAAAAAACCACCCCAAAAAATAATTTTTTAAAAATTTTTTTGTTTTTTTTAAAAAAAAAAGGGGGGGTTTTTTTTTTTTTAAAAAAAACCCAAAAAAAAAAAAAAAAAAAAAAAAAAGGGGTTTTTTTTTAAAAAAAAATTTTTTTTTGAAGCAAAACTAGAATGCAGTCAAATTTGGGATCTAGTCAGTCCACATGGGTGTCCTGAAGTTTTTGCTCTGCCTGGGTCAGCTCTTCTGCTTCAGGTGTTAGTTGTCTAGGACTGTTTAACATTCAATCACCTTGTAAACTCAAAACAAGTTATTCAACTCTTGAGTTGAGCTAATAGTAGACCATAATCAGTTAACATCTCCCAGTAGTTTCAGAAGGTCTTCTCTTCTGATCTGACCTTTTGTGGTTGAAGCTTTTGTTGATTTAATTTAAATCCTGGATGGTTGGTAGAATCTCTTCTCTGATTTTTTTTTTTTCAGGAGCAATCTGTAAAACTCAAATAGGTAAAATCTTTTTTTGCTTCATTATACATTCTCTTGAATGTATTTGCATCAGAATCAGCCAACAACCATATAATGGTAAATTATAGATTGAGGAAATTGTTTACAATTATTTTAAGTGGCTGTTGTACAAAATATTTACATAGAGTTGGACTATTTAACATTCCTTGAAGAAAAACTTTACATGGGTATCTTTTCACAGGTTGAGCATTGTTAAAAGTAGGTCCTATAAAAGCTAAGTTTTCTCTCTTGCTCTTGTAAGGAAACAGTAAAGAAACAGTTTTTAAAATCGATTATTATTTTTTAAAACAATTTTAAGGATATATTTTATTCATTTTATGTATATAAGTACACACCAGAAGAAGGGAATTGTATACATTACAGATGGTTGTGAGCCACCATGTGGTTGCTGGGAATTGAACACAAGACCTCTGGAAGAGCAGTCAGTGCTCTTAACCGCTGAGCGATCTCTCCAGCCTCCAAAATTGATTATTATTATAAGCCATCCCTTTGGAAATAGAGAAGGTAAGGTGATATTATTGTTATTGTTTTCACCAATCAATAGTTATTTGTCTCTTACTGTATAACACCTTTCCAGGCATTCTAGAAAGAAAAAAAAAAAAAAAAAGGATCCTGTCATACAGGAGGTCACAATTTCATTTAGAGACTGTAATTTTTTTTTTTTTTTAAAGTCTATTAAATTATAAGCTGGGCAGTGGTGGGCGCACACCTTTAATCCCAGCACTTGGGAGGCAGAGGCAGGCGGATTTCTGAGTTCAAGGCCAGCCTGGTCTACAGAGTGAGTTCCAGGACAGCCCGGGCTACACAGAGAAACCCTGTCTCAAAAAAAAAAAAAAAAAAAAAAAAAACAAATAAAGATGTAGTTGAAGAGATGTCACGAGCTGAAAAGAATGGGAGAGGCTAAGGGAGATCAGAGGAGGCAGGGTCGCTAACCTTAGGTTATTCTAAGAAATCACAAGATGACGACTGGAGAGAAGCTCAAAAGTGCAGACACTTGCTGCTAAGTCTGACAACCTGAGTTCAATCCCAGGGACCCACATGGTGGAAGGACAGAACCAACTTCAGAAATTGTCCTCTGACTTTTACATATTTGCCGTGACACATGAATCCAAATGCACACATGTTCTTGTGCATACATATACCCATACTATGTGCATACTGACATATACACACACTGAAAAAATTAATGTAACTTAAAAAGAAGTCACATTAGACTTTCTCCAGCCTCAACAGTTTTTAATCTGTTGTTTAGTCTACAAAACCTCTCTACTTATCTAATCCATGTGTTTCAAAACTGCTGTTTCTCAAATCATTTCATACTTGACACTTGTAGCCACCTGTGTCTATGGAACAACTGGGTTCACCTGAAAGGGGGCTGGGAACGAAAGGGGAAAGAGGTAGCAGAAATTTCTTGACAGGCCATGCTTTAATTTTAGCTCTAATTAAAAAAGACAAAAACCTTTCTAGTTTCACAAAGAGGTGGGAAAACTCATGCAAAAATGTTAAACAAACCCGGGATTTTTTAAAAAAAGAAAAAAAAAAAAAAAAAAAAAAAAAAAAAAAAAAAAAAAAAACAAAAAATTTTTAAAAAAAAAAAAAAAAAA